>JAROYE020000020.1:2633812-2640159 GCA_029619315.2 Dynastes maya
CTTGAATCAATCATTGTCAATAATTATCTTGTTCAAAAGAAGGTACCTTGTAAGTAGCATAAACATAAAGATATACTTAATATCGTTAGTTATAAGCTTTTGAATAACATGAAGTTTACCCACAACATTTTCAAGCAATATCTTAAACTAAGTTATGTTACGATTTGTTCAAAAGACGCAGACACGAATAAAAACAGAAGAACAGTGTCCAAGAGTCCAGCAAATGAATTAGAATAGGTAACCGGTGTCACCAAATGGATAATCAAATATGCTAGAGGTAGAAAACGAGTGCCAACGAGGACCAGTATAAGAAGCTCAGCTCGATTAATGGACCGGTTTCTGAATGCAGCGATTAGAAAACACTACCAGCACTTGTGTGTATCTATTCGGTCTGACATTTCAAAACGATTCCTGTAGCGATGTTTATCCTGTAATTATATATAAATATGCTTCATTCTAATTGGTCTTATACACATACAGCATGGTATAACGCGATCTATCTTCAGGGCACGCAAAGAAAAATCCCCGATTATCGGGTGGTAGCTATTTTAATGAATTTTAAAATATCGTCGTATAAATTATGCATAGCCATCGCGTCGTCTCCCGATGTGGAATTTATTCTTTCTTTGTTGCTGTTACGGTTGCTGCCGCATCGTACACGCATGCAAGAAACGATTACGGACTCAGTCAGCGACTTCATTAAATACGAAAAGAATGAAAGAAAAAAAAGAACAAAACAAACGGACAAGAAGGAAAAAACCACAACGAAGGGGGAAAGGAAAGGGTATAATGGTACTGACCATAAATCAAGTTAATATACGGTATATTTTCTTCTGGTCAACTTCGTTAAGACGATCTTTAACAAAGGTATAAACGTAAGTAACTGACGACCATAATGAGATGATTACTTACTTCAGAAATGTGAAACAATTAAAATTATGTGGATGGAATTCGTTAACTAGCATTTGGAAGTGTCTAACTTGAATTTCTTCATAATTTAGAATGAATCCGCCAAAAGACCAACGGAGAATTGGTCCATTGGAAAAGACGGATCATTATCCGCAAGATAATAGTATTACGTTATGTTAAAACAGTAAGGAGTGATGATACGATGTTGCCTACTTACAGACAGTGGAATCATCAATACAGTCAATGGAATCATTCTCGAGAGATGTGTTACTAACAAAGATTTGGGTGTCACATTTGATACAAAACTAACTATATTCACGCGAATTGAAGGAAGCATTGAATTATGATTCCGACTTAGATGAAGTAGGGAAAAGTTAATAATGAAAAAAAAAGGATATTATTAGAGATTAGACTTTGGAGAGGTGTAACAGTAAGGTGACCAGAGCAAAAAAGCATTAAAATTGTGAGAGTGAGAAGTTGTAAAATGGCGTAAAAGGCAATAAAGAGATGGTGTAGTTAAAAGGTGTTGTGAGTTCCGTCACCCAGTTACCCCTTTAAGGAAGAACGACAAGTGGAGCTTCAGGTGAGTACTTCACAATATCTATTGGAGTTGGAGCGAGTACACCCGCAGTCATACAGGGAGCGTGACCATGTACCTTTGATGACTACTATCGGAAATTGATTTAATGAATTTAAGCGTGGTAGAAGATCAGTCTTTGATGAGGAATGGGCAGATCGTTCCATTGAGGTGGCTACGGCCGATATGATCAATAAAGTTCATAATATCGTGTTAGAAGTCGGATGATAATTAGAGAGATTGCTAATATGGTAAACATCTCAATTGAACGTATGCAAAACATTCTTCACCAAAAATTGAGTATAACAAAGCTATCGGCGGAATGGATGCCGCGTCTGCTGACGATTGACCAAAAAAGAAATCGCGTTATAACTTAATAATAAAGGAAGTTTGGACATGTTTAAGTGTAATACAAGTGAGTTTCTGCGGCGTTATGTGACTGTAGATGAGACATGGATACATCATTAAGCGTCAGAAACCAAAGGTCAATCGGAAAAATGGCTTTTCCTCGATAAACATGCACCAAAGAAGGCGAAGACGATTCCGTTAGCCGGAAAAGTTATGGCGACGACCTTTTGGGATTCACAAAGCATAATCTTAATTGATTATCTGGAAAATGGAAACACAATAGCGGGGCAGTACTATGCTGATTTATTGGACTGATTCGAAGTTAAACTAGTGGAAAAAAGGCCCAACCTAGCGAAGAAGAAGAACCTCTACCATCCTGACAACGCCCCGGCCTACTTATCGGTAATTGCGACAGTAAAACTGGTTCAGCTGTGGTGCCTCATCCACCATGTTCGCCAGATTTGGCTCCCTGAGACTTCTTTCGTTCTCCAAATTTAAAAAAATGGCGTGACAACCACAAGCCTCCGTGTGTGTGCTCTTTTAACATTCTTCAACACCTTTGGGTTCAGTTTTTCTTCTTCTTTTTTTCTAAGTGGTTTTAGAATACTTTTGACTTTCTTATAACCAAAATAATTTAAATATTTGTTTTTAAATTAGATTTCTAAATAGTTCCAAAACTTCGTCTTATATAAAAAATGTCTATTTCTGTCCCCTTGTTTACGTCGTTGTCGCAGGAATGCCAATTCAACGACTTCGATATTTTTATGATCGCCTTATCGGCGATAGGTGCGATGTTACAGATGGCATTAAGATTTTGATTACTAGATTTCATGTAAATGGTGTTGTGCATGATTTGTGTATGTTTTCAATAAAAAAATATTATTAAAAGGTATTATTATTGAAAATAACTTGTGACTTTGATTATTCCCTATAAATTAATATTAATGGAATCTTTTTTTTAAGAAGCAAAGAACTAGTAATATGAATTATCAAAATGCCAGAATTTGAATAGTAATTAAAAATAATTCAAATTCTGTAAATATAAGGTGAAATTTTGATAATAACTGAAAATTTAAATTATAATAATATTAAATACAAGTCCATTAGTTCTTTGAACGTTACTTCGTGAGATGATAGGGCCCATGCAGTTTACAGTTAACACTTGGTTGCTAACATATTTATTAAAAACTTTCGGTTGAACTAGAAAATCTACTGTAGACCTTTGCGAACACATGAAAGAAATACCTAGTAACAAAACCGAAAATAATGCTAATATAGCTCATAGTATTGGTGGAGTCATTTCCGGAAAGAACAATACAAACAGGGAAAAAGAGAGTACTAGCACACGGTCAAGTTTCTGCCTACCCGGCGTCATCAGCGTGGCTACGAGCAATCACTCCTTTGCTCTGCCTGTATTGTGTCTACCTCTCGGTTTATGCCCCCAATGTCCACAACAGCACTGAAAATATTTTCCTACGACCCCTAGGTGCTCTGCTTGCATTCCACCAATACCATGGGCTATATTAGCATCATTTTTGGATTTGCGAACAGATTAATATACACCAGAACTGCTGCTGGTTTTATTAGAAAATCAAACAATAGTTACATTTACCGGTCAATCCTATCCTAACGAATTCTGTTATAGCACGTTTACGAAATCAAGACATTCATGATATGTTCCTCAGTGAATTGTGCATCTCTCAGTATTTATTAACACGTTCGACAGTTTTTCTAAGACTTCCCTCACAATCCATTAGTTGACCTTAGAATATATTGCAGATATTACTAAGCTGTACCTATCACGCATCACACGGCGCATAACACTTCCTGCCGATGCCCATCAGAACGGAACAAACTTATTTAATCACTTAAACTACCGCCACGTTACGGATACAGCTAATTGCTATTGCTTGTGTGTGCGAGGAAAAAAAGGGGATGCAATCGACCATTACCCAACAATTAAAACGAGACCGACTTAGTGTTTACGGTGAATATGCAAAAAATCTGCTTGAAACTCTATAGATGGAGTATTCAAGTTACAAACAGGATATTTTAAATTGTACGTGTAATTACCGTATCGCGAAACAAAGATGGCCGACGACGATAACGAGATCGGTTAATACTCTCATCAAATCCGTGAAGTAATAACAAGTTCGTTTTTTTCCTTCCGGTTCGAAGAGAATCGCGAGGCATAACTATATTTTCTAACAATGTCTTCATTAGGAAAGAAAAACAAGAAGGCATTGCATGAAAAATACAAAGTGTTCATTAAATATTTATTAAGAGATTATAGCTAAAGGAAATTATCAACATAACTCGTGCCAGATTAATATGCATAAATAGATGGACTTATAAACGGATAAATAAATTCTGAAACCACGCGTACGGCAACAAGACGTTAACATCAACAGGTGTACTAGATCGTAGGTATTCTTTAAAAATGCGTGTAAATTGAGTTGTATTAACATTCATGAATGCTGCCGATATAATTTTTGGACAGTTCAATCCAATTGGCTTCTATATTTATTAGCAGCACCTAGTACAAACAAAGTCAAATAAAAGTTTGTTAAATATGAAAATGCAGTGTATAACTTGATTATAATTATTGGTGCTGCCGAATGCTGATTTCACTATCACTGTTTCTAACAGAAATAATGGATGGTTCTTATCTAATTGTAAGTTATGCGATTTTGGACGTAATTAGAAGAGTGTATATATCTGCCATCTGTTCACTGTGTTTCTAAAAATGAATTGCTCAAATCAATTTTGAATCAATCTTAAACTTGTGCAAGCTCAACAAGTACGCTGCAATACCTATGGAGCTATCGCCCCATGAGTCACCTTTCCAACTTGTCAAAGATTGCCGAGTCGATCATCCTGGGAATACTCCATGACGAACTCGAACATAAACAAGCCATCCCGGATGAAATTTTAGCTGTTAAGGTTCACGGAAGCAGTCCGGGGCGCAGACTATAAAAGGGAGACCCTATAGGCGACCCTTTTTCCTAGAAGGTATCTTTTCATGATTAGTAAAAAGAAGTTGTTATTATTTTCTTAATTATTATCATTATTGAAATACTATAACAATTATTATTAAGCACTAGCATTGAGCGTTGAGAATTTTTTAAGAAAAAAATTAAATTTGCCTCAACTGTACCAATTCTAAATTAGATCTTATTACTACATTAAGTTGCGCCTCGTACAACCAGTAATTGCGTCACGTAAAGAAACCAGAGAAAAGCCATCGTTGCAATGTTGCGTGTATAGCTTCCCTCGTCTTTAAACGGTAAGAATTAATTTATATGGATCGTAGAGGCCCTACACAGACTGCGTTTGCTGTTAAACTCTCGGCATGGCACATAAGACGTCGATGGACGGTGTTTATATAACCTCGTTTTGGTTGCTTCTAAAATCGCAGCGGACTGAATTTCGTAAGCTTTGAGCTATATTTTCTTAATATATTTACTTTATATTAGACTACTTATATGCTTTCTATGTTTATGTATTTAATTTACTGGTTGTAGGAGATTATATGATCGCATATGTATGGTAGAAAAGAAGCAGGTGACTAGATTTATCTGGTTTGAGCTTTTAATCCATTTTAATTTATTTTCAAAAATCTGTGCATATTAAAGCAGGAAAGGATTAGGTCTATAACTGCAATGTCTGCTGGATTTAGATGTTATATTCTATATTATATTTCAGAATTCTTAAAATTCTTGAAATATTTTGATCACTCTATTAGACAGATGCTGACAGACTTGATCCATTCCGAGCTATTCCTAACGATCCGCGAGATATGGAAGAGTTTTCAAGAATATATAAATGAAACACTATTCGTAAATCAATCAAAATTACAAAATAAACAATCTAGCTATCAGATAATTAAAACCTACAATTCTCATTTGAAAAATTACTCGTATATGGTATTTACAATGCGTAAAACTCGCTTTCAATGCATGGGAACATATGCACATACGAGTTATCTTACCTACACATCAGAAAAAAAGATTAAGGAGAGAGACAATCTACCGTATTTCATTTTATTTACAATCTGTGCGAGATGTCTTGATCTTAAATCAACGAACCTCGTCGCCAACACAGTATAAGCACTAACAGAAAAGGCCTACTACGAAACCGGCGATAGCAAGAGTCACACGAGCTTACAACGGGGAGAACCTGTTTTTAAACTATAATTACGACTTTTTTAAATTTATTTATCGGACGCGAAAATAATAAAAGCACAGCTTTCGAGACTTACAGCGAGTGCCATCTTTGTCATATTCGTTCACGATGAGGCAGCTGAGGGATAGAGAAAACAAATGAGAAGAGTACCTACATAATTATAAAGTATGAAAGTCTTGAATTAAAATATTTGCTCAGGCGACTTGGCCGGTTATAAATGTACTATCTACACAACAGACAGTACATACATGCTGTATTGTTGTATATATCATCAGTATATATCGATGAAATCTGGATCTTTGGATTGATTTGCTTCTTTTTTTTTATA
>JAROYE020000200.1:0-15024 GCA_029619315.2 Dynastes maya
AAAAAACCAGGGGTTGGGGGATAGGAATCGTAACCTTTATAAAATAAAGGATAGAAAGGAAGGGAAACACAGAGTATCAACAAAACAAGCACTGGGGAAAAAGTTACGCAAGAATCCTGGAGACAAGATTGAGAGAAAAAGTGGAAGAACAATTAGAAGAAAGTCAGACAGGGTTTAGAGAAGAAGAAGTTCAAGACCAGATCTTTATAATGAGGCAAATAGGTGAGAAGGCAATACGAACAAACAAGCAGATACACGTGTGTTTCATAGATATGGAAAAGGCATTCGATGGCGTAAAGAGAGAAAACGTGTGTGAAATCTTGGAAAAAAGGGAAATAGGACATGAATTATTAGAAAGTATAAAAAGCTTATACGAGGAAAAAAGAAATGAATGTTCTGAAAGATTTATAAGTAGAGTAGGACTTAAACAAGGATGCATACTGGGCCCAAAAGATGTAGAAATAGATTAAAGACATGTAACATCGTCAGCCTGTGATACGGCACTCTAATTTCATTTCTTCCTCTGCTTTAGTAACTATGAGTTTATGAGAAATGCTTCCTTGTTCTGGTGGACATAGGTGGCAGCTGCCAAAATAAATGCCGAAGGAAAGGCGAGAATCTTTTCTCTTTTAAAATATGTTCTGCAGCTATCTCTAAATTCTAGGTTGCACAGGAATCAGGTGGCATTTTTTAATAATAAAAAAAGGTTCCCGATTTGAACCCGTTTAAACTCGGGGTAACTTTTTTGTTTCTAAAGAAGGACGGTTAAATTGCAAAACAATTGATTTTTTTTTGCCGTAGATACAGAATCTTGTATCAGAAAAACAATTAACTGTGCCAATTCACCGGAAACATTTTGTATAATTTTACATTTTCGGAATCTACCAGTCTTTCTGTATCTGAATGCATCATTTTAGAAAACAAATACTTTCACTTGTTTTTACTATACTAAGAAGCATAAATTATAACAACACAACAATAGAAAATGCAACAGATAGGTAATAATATTCTAATCTAAAGGTATTTAAAATTTTCACCATTATGAACTAAACTCTTCTTAAAATGTTGTTTCTTATTTATTGTGTACTTTTTACCTATGTAATGTTTTATTAATTTTCATCTAATTGTACTGGAAACTGCGACTAATATCTTGAAATACTAGTCGTACAAGCTTCCATTATGGGCTTTATATATTACGCTATTTCAAAAGTCTTTTTGTAGGCAATTAAATTATCATATCGGCTAGCAACTCCGCTTAAAATTACTTACACACCGATGCGGAAATCTGATTAGAACATTCTGTGTGACAGTCCGCATTTTCTCCTCCTTTTTTCAGAACAAATTTAACATCCACGCGGCCCTTCATTATCCCGCGCATCTGTTGCCATTTATGGACGCGATACTTCAACACGGGACATCTTTTTGTCATCATTAAATCTGCGTATTTCTCGCCTTTATAACGTTTTCTTGCCGCTCTCTCGTATCAGCCAAGTCGAACAGGTTGCGGTATTTACGCCAGTCTTGTATGAACGTCTTTTAGAGTTAGGTATTGCGTACATACACTACCGGCCATTGAAATAAGGACAACTAGTGAATTATTGCAAACGTGATAGAAACGGAAAGGAAAATAATTTATTGCTTGAAATAAAAAACATAAACAAATAAGAAGAAGTATCATAAAAAATAAAACAGAACATTCTCATTTCTCATCGAAATAGCCTCCGTTGACTTATATTCACCGGACCACCCGTGACATACGTTCTGTTAGTTTGGTTGGAGGTTCATCGCAAATGTTGTTCCACTCACTTTGGAGAAGTCACCACAGGTGCTCTTTCGAAAGTTGAACAGACTTTTCGTATTCGTCTGTTGAGCTTATCCCACAGTAATTCGATGGAGTACAAATCCGGACTCTGGGGGCCAGGACATGGTTTGTAAAACGTGCTCTTATGCTTGGGAGGTTAGATAATCTTTACAGATTCGTGGTGTATGTTTGGAGTCGTTATCAAGCGCAAACACGAAGTTCTCCTTAATTAACTGTAATTCAGATATCACAGCGTATAATTTTCATTGCGCATCATACCGTCGATTTTTATTAGATCTCCGGTTCCTGCACGGCTAAAACAACCCCAAACCATCACTGAACCACCACCGTGTTTTACTGTGGGAATGACGCAAATCGCACAACTTCCTTTCGCCTTTCATTCGTCTCACGAAAACTCGGCGCTTTTGACCACAAACTTCAAACTTAGATTCATCAGTCCAAAGAACATATCTCCAATTTTCTTCTGTCCAATTCCTATAATTTTCGACCCATTGTTGTCATTTTTGGCGGTTTCCACGACGTAGCAATGGCTCTCTTACCGCAACGCGACCGTAAAGGCCGGCTTTTCTTAAGCGGCGTTTAGTGGTCTCCTGTTGATTTCTGCTGCGATTTCGGGCGCCATCAATCACTGGTTTCGTTTGCTTAGCACTGTAAGGCCTCGATCTTCCACACACGTTGTCACCGACCTAGGCGATTAGTTTCGGTATCGGTGAATAGTATAATGCACAATTGATTTTGTAACCTGCAATTTTTCCGCAATCAAACGCACGGAATACCTTCATCGTGTAATGTGAGAATAGCCGATCGCTTTTCTACAGTTATAGGCTTTCCTTTGGGCATTTTTAAAATATTACCGATAAACATCGAAAATGGTTTACTAGCAGACTGATTCACAGCGAGAATGGTAGGAATTACTCCGTATTATAATCAGTAAAGTTCGACAAACGAGTGCAACGTCAAAGGCGTATCGCGCAAAAGTAGGTACGTGAGATACAGTATTACTAAAACATAATATATTGTTACGTCTTATTGACGTCCTTATGTCCACTGCGAGAAAATACTACTGCCCCGGTAAGCCCGGTTGTTGCAGTGGACATCTTAATAATACTGTATCTCATATTTTAATAATACTGCATCTCACGTACCTACTTTTGCGCGATACGCCTGTGACGTTGCACTCGTTTGTCGAACCTTAATAATCAGAGACACGCTGGTAAAATTTTACGACGCGTTAAACCCACTCCCTCTTTTGTAAACATGTTTGTAGGCCATTCGTTAAATATCGATTCTAACAATCTTATTACCTGCTATTAGGATAAATTGAAATTTCCCTCTATAACATTTATTCTAATGAAGATTTCCGTCTTAAATACTTTATTGTTGTCTCAACTTTGTTGTAAAAGTTTTTACAGTAATACTAAGGGTATTGAATATTGAAAAAATTCCGTCTTTTAAAATTCTAATAATTGTCCTAATTTCAATAACCGGTAGTGTACGTCTTTTAGCGTTAGGTACGTATACGTTTTACACACCAGGTAGATTATTTTACTTCCGAGTTGCGGGTGTGGCTCACCGGTGGATACCTTCAAGTTTTACAGTCTGTAAAGTCTACGTTAGTTGACTGGCGTTCACGTGTTCACCATTTCAGTGGACACGAGATTTATGATGGCGGTATTCGCATGAATACGTTGGAAATGAAGCAACAAAAGCTTTAATGTTACGAACCGCATAAGTATTCCGCTTGAATTGCTCATAATCGACACGCATATGCATTTGCGAAATACGTACGTCCGTAGGTTTTAAAAAGCTTGTCCAGTAAGAATCAAATTTTCAATATGAATTTTACGAGTAAATAATGTGTCTAAAAAGGATAGGATCAATGGATGATTTAATACGTAAGATAAATTCATTTAATAATAACATATTGTATGCGGAGATAATGAACATCCTCAATATGCTATACCTGGTGATCCTAGATGGGTGGCGAGGCATTATATATGAGGAAATAAGAGTCGTATAGCTGTGGGAAAAAAATCTTCATAAGAAAAGTGGCTAAGAAAAAATGCTGGAAATTATTTTTAAGTTCCTATTTCTACCTCTAAGGGGCGTAACCACTATAGTCATAAAGAAAAAGGATTTTTCTAGAAAATATATAAGTTGTCAAATAAATCTTATCGTCGTAGAGCTAGTAGAATTTAGAATCCTTTTTGGGGAACCTTTTTTTCTGTAGAACAAAAAATGAAAGCTCGAGGGGAGGGGTAATGTTTTAGAATTAAATTGGCTGTAATTTCGGTTTTGAATTAACCGAATTTGATAAACAAGATCTCATTTGAAAGAGGAAGTTTTACTGATTAAAATAAAAAAAATAACCATGACCTATTGATTCTCAAAGTCATCGCTAGAGGGTGTCATTTGGAAAAAAATGCAGTTTCATTTCTCTCAGAAATTTCAAATGGAACGACCTAATTATTATACTATATTTGGAAAGTAGATTAAATTTCCAAGAAAAAACGTTAAAGACGCAATTTGATATATCTATTAGTGTTTGAATTATCGCCAAAAGAATAATTAATAACACGTTAATCCTTACATGGTCAAGCATGCTATGTAAAATTGAAAAATTTTTTCACATTTAACTAAGCCTTTTTTAAACCAGTCTTAGTGTTTCGCAACGTCCTAGTTGATTTTTAATTGTTGTTCTCCGGACCTTCCTTCGCACTTTATCAAGACTTAGGACTGGTTCAAATTATGAGGGACACAAAATTTGAAGCGTGTTTAAAAGCTAACGGTCCAAAACAACAATGGAAACAACAACGATTTTAATATTATTAATCAAACGTTCAAAGCAAAAACAAAAACGGGAAATTTATAAATGTTCAAAGAGACCTTCGTTTTGCACAATGCAACGCTCACATCTGTTTGTAGTACTGAAAACAACACTTTCAACTTTTGGTCGTGAAATCGTAGCAACGGCATTTCGTATTATTTCGAACATTAATATACAATATCTTTTATTCTTCCCCACACGTAAAAATCTAGCACATTATGATCCGGAGATCTAGGGGGCCACGGAAACAAACAATCCAACGATTTGGAAAAGCAACTTCTAAAAAGTTGCGTAATCTTTGAGAAAAGTGTGCCGGAGATCCGTCAGGTTGGAACCACAAGGATCTCCTTATATCCAAAAGAACATCTTCTAAAAGAACAGGAAGTTCATTTTTTAAAAAGTTAGGTATGTGTCGCCATTTAGATGATCATTGAAAATAAATGGTCCTATAAATCTCTGTCTTAAAACTTGTGCCACCATACATTGGACACTCATATCTGTTTTGGTGATCAACTTCCCACATCCAGTGAGGATTTGTTCCTGACCAATAGTGTATGTTGTGTAAATTAAGCTTCACACTCCTCACCACACAAAATATTAATATTTTGTGTGGTGAGGAGTTGTGCGCGATACTTCTGTGTTGTTTCCATCAATCATCAATTCGCGCAACTTACAAACGCTTCGTGATTTTTATGGCTCACATAATCGTCATTTTGAGCAAGCCATCCGTCGAATTGTGGATAGATTTTCATACCACATACTCTCTACATGATGCAATAACACCAATACGTCGAAGAATCTGCGTACTGAAGAGAATATCGTTTCTGTAAACGAAAGTGTGGTAGAAGATCTCATTTATCCATTCGTCGTCGATCACAGTTATTGGGACCTGTCCTCCACTACGTGGAAAATTTTACGCAAAGATCTTGGCCTACATCCGGTATAAGATCCGCCGATACAGGATTAGAGCCACGAAACCATCATCTGCGTCGTTCTTTCACCGATTGGGCTCAGAGCAGTTTGGACACTGACTCGTTGCTTTATCGCAAAATTGTGTTCAGCAATGAGCTCATTTTTGGCTTAATGGGTTTGTGAATAAACAAATTGCCGCATATTGAGTGAGACCTATCACAAGCAGATCGTACAAACTCCATTACAACCAGAAAAATGCACTGTTTGGTGCGGTTTGCACGCCGGTTGATGATGATTAATGATTTTTTGTTTGAAAATATGGAGGACATTCATCCGGACGAAATGTGGTTCCAACAGGATGGCGCTACGTGTCATACAGCGCCGGTAACCATAGACCTTATTTGAAATCAGAATTTGATGATAAGTTAATTTCGAGGAATGGACCTGTCAATTGGCCTCCAAGGTCTTGCGATTTTATTATTTTCTGTGGGGCTACGTAAAGTCAGTGGTTTAAGTCAATAAACCAGTATCAATTGACACCTTGGAAGCCAATATTGTTCGTGTCATTCGTGACATACGGCCAGCAGTGCTCGATAAAGTAATTCAAAATTGGACGTCCAGAATACGCTTCGTTAAGAATAGCCGTGGAAGCTATATGCCCGAATTCAATTTCAAATGTTAATGCGATAAATAAATCTTTCGATTCATACCAAAAATTTGATTCGATTTTAATTTTTCGTATCATTTTTTTAAATTTTAAGTTCTGTCTGGCTTAAAAGAAGCACCCATTATATGTAGCAACATGCCAAAAAATTACAGTATTACTTTATATTATTAGTAGAGTAACCTAAACTTGCGGACTCGCATAGGCGTCGGTATTACGGGTTAATATAAGAATACGAAAAATTCATAAATAAACTAAACCGGTAGAGAAGCAGGCATGTAGTGTCGACCTTGAATATAAATCATGTTTAAACCGCGTTGAGAGAGATTTCGTTTTAGTACCGGTTGAGCTGTTGCAGAGATTAGTCGAACGGTCAAGGTTATGTACATACGTGTCGCTTTTGAAAATATAGCTAGGTTTTTGTGTGTTGTAGTATTATACCAAGTACATAATTAGTGTATCGCTTCATATAGAACTAATATTTACATACCTAAGAAAACAGTGCCTCGTAATAGATTTGCTACTAATGTACATAAGTATGTGTCACTTTTTCCTCATTTAAAATATGACGGTAGTGCAGTTTTTTGCTTAATATGCAATGTTCGTTTGGGTGCATTGGACAGAACTGATTGCCAGAGCCATGTCAATGGTATTAAGCATATGAGAAATGCAAGAACTGAAATACCTTATACACTATTCCTCATACATTTATTAATTATGTTTACCTCTTGTAATCTTCCGTTGTCGTTGGTGAGAAAAGCAGCTTTTAAACGTTTTGGGGACAATACGTTCCAGAGTACCCATTACCCTCACAAACACAATTACAGAATCATTTTGCCGCGAATGAAAGAGATGCTAGAAAATGTGTGTAAACGTGATTTGTGTTCCAAAAAAATATGGATTATCGTGGATGAGACGACCGATTTAAAGAAAAACAGTATTGTGAATGTAATAGCTCGCGTTTTATCTAGCGAGAACACAGCATCTCGATATTTGTTAGCTTGCAAACGTGTTCAACAATGTACCGCGGAAAATATTCAAAAAGTGATAATGAACGCTTTGAAAAATTTAAAATTGTCCAAGATCAAATTGTGATGATTGTGACAGATAGTGGGAGGGCGTGTTGGCGATCCTTAAAACATATATTTCCTAACTTAATACATACAACCTGCGTGCTGCATGCTTTGCATTTAGTTGGTGAAGTTGTCGAAAACATTAGGGAAACGTTGATGGTGATTGAAGTAAAAAGCAGTATTTCGTAAATGCCCAAAAATTTTAAAAAATTTTCGTAAATTTGTCCAGGTATTCCAAACCCTCCTAAAACCAATTTTAAACGCGATGGGTATTTTGGCAAACCAGCAGCTTTTACTATTTGATCCATTTTCAACAAATTAAATCATTATAATGCGATTTAATCGAATGAACCCAAAGCATTAAAAAAGTCAAAGAAAAATTTTCAAATTCCTAAATTTTTTAGAAGGTTTTAACAACAAATGTCCCCAATTATACATATTATAGATCCATCAGAAAAACAATTACGAATTGTCATTGCGGGAATAAATTAACTATGGAGAGTGTAAAAAAAAAATTAACACATTAAATGATACGCCAAATTATGCGCAGTCAAATTGGCAGAGGTTTTAAAAGGAAAAATCCCGATTTAATACTTTAGGGGCCCCGTTTATAAAATTAAGAATAGTGATTTTTTAAAGCGATTTTAAAAAACAGTTTCTACAGGCAAATGCAACTTCCTTAGATGTGGGAAGATCGTTTTTTATAGGAATATTTTTTTTGTCGACGCAAAAGGTTTTAAAGAAAACTTTGGGAAAAAATATCAATGATGCAATTGCAGTAGTTAAATCCCGATCCTTAATTTGTTGAAAATTTGCAAGTAAGTTTATTTATGAATTTTTTCATATTCTTATATTTAAAAACCCCTAATACCGACGCCTTCGAGTCCGAAAATTTTGGTTTCCTAAATTTTTAGAATGCAAATCAAGCTATCAGACGTGCAAAATTTTGGAACTTTTTATTTTTTTGGTTGCTACACGTCAATGGTTGCATAATTTCATCTAAATAATCATTTCGTTTGCTTTCCCTTTTATTCTGAAGTTTATGAGGCTGGGTCCTATAAAAATAAGAAAAAAACTGTGAAAGTGTTAAAGTCTAAATTTTGGAAAACATGCACGTGCTACATTAAAATTTTTAAAATTTAGTAAACAACTTATTATTACGACATCACGACTCTTGTGATAAAATAAGGTTTAAAAGGTTATTTTTTTAATTCTTAAAAAATATTTTTCTACATTGCTTATGGGCCCTTGCTATATTATTTTTTTTTAAAGATAGGTTTTTAATTAGTCTTAAAGCAGCAAAAAGAAAAGTTTTTATCTGAATAGTCTCAAAATGATTCTTTAATATCCCCAAAAAGAATAATTTTAGAGTTCTAGCTTTCATTTGCAGTTTTTTTTTTCATGTTCACGGCTTGTATTTTGGAAAATTAATCTTTTCATTTATGTATCTGTCACGTTTGTGTGATTTATGTAAGGGAAAAAAGATGTCCGTAAATTTAAAAAAGGAGTAATTTTATTAATTAAAAATAATGTTTCCAACTAAAAAAAATTATTTCCCTACTGCCCCGTGAAAAATTTTTTGTTTAAATTTTAAAAACGAGTTCGCTCAAAAGGGATCTGAAAACATAGGGAACTAGATTAATTAAAATTTCCCGGGTTTTCAAGGGAAGAGGGGAAAAAACTGGGGTAACAAGATGAAATTTTTGACATATTTTTAAAATTACACCTCCACCATGCATAATTTCCTTCAAATTTCCTTTCTTGGGTTTATTTTTTTTTCCCCTTTCAGAATTTTCATAGAAAAGGAAATTTTTTTCAGCTTAGAAAAAACTAAAAAATGACGGTATAGATTTCCCCAAAAAAAAATTGTGGAAAATGTCAGTTAGATGCGTTTACTTTCCCCCAAGTCGCGAAATTTTCCTGAAGTATTAAACCCTCTTAAAATTGTTGACCAAAAACGCGCGCTTTTTTAAAAATATACGAAAGGTTAAAAGTAATTAAAATTTTCATATTATTTAATTTTTTTTACAAAAAAATTCAGATTCTGATAGTATTAACAGTTTTTTAATTTATAGTTTTAGTAATAGCAAATCTTCTTATGTTTATATTAATGTATTTTTCCTTAATTTTTTATTTCACTTTATGTATTAAAAAAATTCTTTAAAAGAAAAGTAGGAATATTCAGTGTTAAAAAAAATAGGTGAGAAATGTTTGGTGTGTTGTTTATAATAATTAATATTTTTACTTAATAGAAAAGAGTAATCGGAATGTAATTACACCTTTATTTATTATACATTTAAAGATAATATATACATATTTAAATTAACTATATCAAATATAATTTTAAATTTAATCATCATCAGAAGAAAAATCAAAATCGCTGTCATTGTCATCATCAAGGTTTATAATAATAGTTCATCGGTAAGCTATCCATTATGTGTTCTTTTTGTATATAATTTTCCTCAATATTCACTGCATGCCGACAAACATGTAACCATTTATCTTTTGTGATTTTTCCAAATTCTTCTTTAGCGAGTTCCTCGACATCATTTAGTTTAAAAGTTATATTTTTAGATGCTACTCTGCCCTTTAAAATTGCCCATACCTTTTCAATAGGGTTGAGTTCCAGATGATATTGGGGCAATCTCAACACTGTATGTCCATCTTTTGCAAATATAGAATCTATAGTGTAATTCTTGCAACTTGGTTTATGCATATGTACTAATATATACAATTCAACTTTTGTCAATTTTCATTAAATATGATGCCACGTTCACTAGCCATTTTATCATTTCTGATTTTTGCTGTTAGTAGTTGGATGTTTAACTGAGAGAACATTGTGGGAGCGTGCATTATTCATCACAACAACAGATTTAAGTGGCAATATTGGAATCAACTGTTTTTCTAACCACCTTTTACAATTTATGAAGTTCATATCGTCATGATAATCTCCACTTTTTTGGCCGGCCTTATAGATCAACAAGGTATTATCAATAAATCCATGTTCACTACCTAAGACAAAAAAATATACAGTACATGCTAAAAATTTTAGAAGAAATTTTACTGATGTACCTGCATGTACAATTATTAAACGTCTCCCTTTTGATATAGGGCACTTAAGCCCATTGCTAGAGTTATCAACCTATTCATATGGAGTTGTGTGACTGGCATGGAGGTATGTTTCGTCTAAAATACAATACTTTAGTTTTTCAACATCAAATAAAAATTTATTTTGCTTCACCTGTATACACGATTGGTCGACCTTGTAACCGATAATTTGTAACATTTCGGATATATGAGGATCTTAGCTCACGTATATTTGATCTTTCCATCAAAGCTTTCGGTTATCAGTAGTCTTCTTCCACTGTTTTTGATAAATATATTAATTACTAAAATAATAATAAATTTGAATATTAGTACGTACCTAAATCTATTTTAATATTAACTTTCTTAAAGAGCTGTGCTTGCCTACAAAACCAATGGTATCATCTGACTGTATTTTATTATATACAGCATTTAATGTAGGCCTCTGTTTATCAGTTATGTGAAAATTGTGAATAACCTGACGTAAAACTGCTTCCCCAAACATTAATAGATTTAGTGAATATCTTACAACATTGTCAGAACTGCCACTTTGCTCTGCTTCAACAGAATTACTCTTTCGAATAATTCTGATAGTACTTTTAGATATTCCCGTAGCTTCACTAACAATATCTAAAATGTTACCTGTAAACAAACATAATGACTTCACTGATATATGAATATGTAAAAGTAGTATTAAAATACTTAAAAAATATTTATCATACCTTCTGTCTTATATTTTTTAAAATAGTTGTAGAAATTTAAAAAATGTTTCGTGATTGCTCATGCAAAACTTGTCTCTTCTTAGCGATGTTCGATGATTCGGTCATTCTCACCTGTAACTTAATTATTTAACACAACTTAATTAAAATCTGTTTAAACAAAATACTTACAGTAGAATATTACCCCTAATTCAAGATAGTTTCGAGAAAAAACTGATTTTTAATAAATAGTACGCCAATAACAATATTAAAAGTAGAGAGCACGAAACGAATTCAACGACAACACATCAACAACTGACGCCGAAATGAGGTAAATGTTTGTTGGTCTTTACTGTAGGTAAGAAATACATAGCTATTTCTCTCGGTTAGCACCAACTTCTCTTTTTAATCCTAAAATGCGTCTTTGCGCTGGTGTTTTCCGAAAGTAAACGGACTCTAGGTTTAGCGACGGTTGCAGACTGAAGAATGAAAATTGTAATTTAAAAAATAAGTCGTGGAAGACCGCAGGATAGAAAGGAATAACCTGCCGGTCTAATTGAATATTTTATTTTTGGAAGGGATTAAGTCATATTTTAATAGTTTAAAGATAATAGTAGTTCAGGATGATGAAGAAAACCATCAAAAAAACTAGTATCTTCCAATAGTGTTACTTTATCTTTTTAATTATCAAAATCTAGGTAGTTTGAGAGGCAAAATTAAAGATTTTTCTTGTAGCATGTATAATGTAATATACGATGTTATTGCTTTATCTAAAACATGGTTATCGTCCGATATTTATAACGCTGAGTTATTTCCTTCCGAATATGGGGTGATACGTGGTTACAGAAATTTTGAAGCAATGAATATTTCACGTGGGGAGGGGTGGTGGCGCCTATAATACGCGATATGATATAGATGTATTAGATCTTTCGCAAATTTCAAATCAATTAGTATCGTTTGATATTGTGGGATGCAAATGTAATTTTTCTCATTCTATCTTGTATATTTTTTTGTTATACATATGTACATACGCCTTCTCTGAGTGATATTGATGTCTTACTAACATACTTGGTGGAGAATTTCTTAACTGCTGAGGATTTCTTAACTGATAGGTGATTTTAATTTTCCACAGTATATTTTCGGTAATAATAATAATAAACTATATTCTACTCTATGTGAATATTGTGATTTTCTAGATTTGCAGCAAATGAATTCAATATACAGTCATGAGGGTAAATTGTTAGATTTAGTTTTTGCGAATTATGACTGCTCGGTACGGCGATGCGAGCTCCCAATTATGAACGAAGACTCTGTCTATCATCCTTCAGATGTTAGTCATCTGATCGGCCCCAGGTGTACAGCATGTGTTCTGTTTGTCCTGGTGTCCGTTCGGGTGGCTAGAAAAGTATGTATGTGGCTAATGATTTCCAGTTGAGGCTAATAATAATAATAATAATAATAATAATAATAATAATAATAATAATAATAATAATCATCCTTCACTTGAGATTTCTTTCTCCTTGAGTGTTAATGTGAAAAATGTATTTCCCGGTAACCCGGGTACCAAACAATACAACTTTAGAAGGGCCGATTATCCCGCGTTGTACCATTCTTTATTCAATGTGGATTGGGCAGTGCTCGAAAGTTATGATAATATCGATGATGCTGTTCGACTGTTTTATAAGATCTTATACGGTATTCTTGATACGCATGTGCCTATTTTTAGAAATAAGAATAGAAAATATACGTCCCTCGCTTGGTTATAGTGCAGATTTAATAAAAGTTATGAAACTGAAGTTTTTAACAAATATAAATACTCACGCTCGATCTCAGATCTGAATACATACAGATTATTCCGTCTAAGAGCTAAGGTACTTATTCATGAAGCATATGACAGTTATTTGCACAATGTAGAAAATTCCATTATTAATGATAGCTCCAGTTTTTAGAAATTTATAAATAATCGTAAAGCTCAAAGTAGAATTCCAAATAAAATGTTTTTAGATGGTAAAGAGTTGACTGATCCTCAAAAGATTGCTGACGCTTTCGTTACCCATTTTAGTAGTGTATTTCAACCAGCGGATAACTTCGATTCTGTTTCCGATGAGCATATCGATTCGCTTTGTATTGGTATTGATAGCGTGAGTGACGAGGACATTTTGCATTCTATAGCAGGACTGAAAGACGGGATGACCGCCGGCCACGACCTAATACCGAGTTTCCTTGTCCGTATATGAGGGTGTACTGTATAATCATATTAGTACCCATATTTTCAGGTGTATTTCAGATTACCAGCATGGTTTCCTACATAAGAGATCGACAATAACAAATCTGTTTTGTTTTACTCAGTTTGTTTCCAGCATTTTGGATGAACACGGTCAAGCAGATGTCATTTACTTGGATTTTGCTAAAGCGTTTGATCGACTTGACCATGCAGTTCTTCTTGCAAAGTTGTCGGCTTTAGGTTTTTCTGAATCCCTAGTTTGCTTGCTTAATTTCTATCTGGACGGACGGCATAAGGGGTATAATTCAGTCTCAGTATTTGCGACATCAGGAGTCGCTCAATGATCCAGGTTAGGCCCCCCGCTTTTATTTTGCTTTTGTTGACGATTAAGTCGACTCCTGAGTTGTAAGTGCCTCCTTTTAGCGGACGATGTTAAATTATTTTCACCCATTCCTTCTTTGCGCGATACTATACGTCTTCAAGAAGATTTAAATTTAGTGTACGAATTTAGTATTGCAAATAAATTAGGTCTTAACATATCCAAGTGTTATGTAATGTCTTTTACACGTAAAAAATCTCAAATTGTGTATGATTACCACCTTGAGAGTATATCCAAACAATTGTCTAAACATGCAATTGCAATTTGAGTCCGCCTCCACCTTTCAGATATTACTTGATTAGAGTTTTCTGTCATAGATGTTTTTCCATTTTTTGTACTTGGGAATACCACTAATAGAGGTGACCAACAATAACAATTTATTTTGCTTCACCTGTATACACGATTGGTCGCCTTGTAACCGATAATTTGTAACATTTCAGATATATGAGGATCTTAGCTCACGTATATTTGATCTTTCCATCAAAAGGTTTCGGTTATCAGTAGTCTTCTTCCACCTGTTATTTGATAAATATATTAATTACTAAAATAGTAATACATTTGAATATTAGTACGTACCTAAATCCTAATTTTAATATTAACTTTCTTAAAGAGCTGTGCTTGCCTACAAAACCAATGGTATCATCTGACTGTATTTTATTATATACAGCATTTAATGTAGGCCTCTGTTTGTCAGTTATGTGAAAATTGTGATAACCTGACGTAAAACTGCTTCCCCAGCATTAGTAGATTTTGGTGAATATCTTACAACATTGTCAGAGCTGCCACTTTGCTCTGCTTCAACAGAATTACTCTTTCGAATAATTCTGACAGTACTTTTAGATATTCCCGTAGCTTCACTAACAATATCTAAAATGTTACCTGTAAACAAACATAATGACTTCACTGATATATGAATATGTAAAAATAGTATTAAAAATACTTAAAGAAATATTATCATACCTTCTGTCTTATATTTTTACTAATAGAGGTGACCAACAATAACAATTTTAGGTAGCAAAATTTGGTAATTGGAAGCAAATGGAGTAAATTCATTTTTAAGAAATATCCCGTGAACGGTTGACTGTTATTGGGCAATGCACCCATTTCGCACGATTCTTACTTTTAAATAACACCTTCCTTTTAGTCAGAAACTTTAATCTGAGAGTAGTGAATTTGCTTTCGAAAGCGGGCAAAACGTTATAACTTGATTAATATTGAAGCACAATATTCCTTCTTGCGGCCCGCAACGGCACAAAGCTAGCGCAAAATGATAGCGTGTACGAAATGTCAAAAACCAGTGATGGCGGATTTTGGGGACATGCTATGCCAAAATTCTTTTGC
>JAROYE020000201.1:0-14914 GCA_029619315.2 Dynastes maya
ACCACAAAACAAACACAAAAATCCAATCACCCAAAACACCAAAGAAACAAAAACCAAAACACACCAAACACCAAACAAACAACACAACAACACACAAACCACAAAAACAACTCACACAACCCAACACAACCCCCCCAACACACAAACAAAAACAAAAACAAACAAACCCAACAACACAAACAAAAAAAAACACCAACCAAAACAACCCAAAACAACCCAAAAACACACCCCAAACCAAAACCACAAAAACAAATCAACACAACCAACAAAAAAAACCCAAAAAACCCCCACAACACACCCAAAATACCAAACAAAATCAACCCCAAAACAACAACACACACATACCAAAAACAAACACCCAAAACAACACAACACAAAACACCAAGACCAAAAACAAAACACAACACAAACACAACCAAAACAAACCCCAAAAACCACCCCAAAACACAAAATCACAAAAAAAAAATCACCAACAAACAAAACACCACAAAAAAAAACACACCCAAAAACCCCAACACAAACCAAACAAACAACAAAACACAAAAAAAACCACTCAAAACACACAAATCCACAAAAACCCAAATCAATCCAAAACCCCCCAACAAATCCAAAAACTCACCCCCAAACACACAACACCACAATCACACACACAAAATCAACACACACAAACAAAACAACAAAATCAATCACATCAATCCACACCACAATCAACAACAAACACAACACCAACAACACAACAACCACACAACCAACAACACACCACAAATCCAACACAATCACACAAAACAACACAAAACACACCAACACAAATATCACACAACCAATCAAAAATCAAACAAATCAAAAACAAAACAAAATCACACCCCACAAACCAACAATCACAAAATCACACAACACCACCACATCACCACAACACAAACACAACACAACACCCCAAAATACACACAAACAAATCAAAAACAATCACACACACACACACACCACACACACACAAACAAAAACACAAACACACAACAAAAATCACACCACAAACACAATCAACAACACAAATCACACAACACCAACACAACAACAACACACAATACACCCCACAAAACATCACAAAAACAAACAATCACAAACCACCACAACACAAACACAAAAAACAACAATCAAACACAACAAACACACAACAACACACCAACACAACACCCCACAATCAAACAAAACACCATCAACACAAATCACAACAACACAAACACCAACAACAACAACAACACACACAACAACATCCCCACACCACACACACACCAATCACAACAATCACAAACACAAAACAAAATCACACCAAACAACAAAAAAAACCCCACACACAACAACAATCAACAACACCACAAAAACACATCAACAACAACCACAACACACACACAAAACACAACACAAAACCCCCCAACCACCTCAACAACACACATAACCACAAACAACAAACATCAAACAACCAAACAAACATCACAAATCACAAAAACAATCCACACACCAAAACACCAACAAATCAACACACAAACACACACAATCAAAACACAATCACCACACACACAAACACACCACACAAAAATCACATCAACACAATCACCAAAACCCAAATCAACACAAAAACAAACACAACAAAACAACACAAACACCACACACACAAACACAATCAAACACACAACCAACCAAACAACAAATCAACCAAAAACCACACACAAACACAAAAAACCACAACACAACAACACAACACAAAACCCCACACACACCACACACACACAACAAATCCACCAAACACTCAACCACAACACCAACACATCACACAACACCAAACACAAAAACACACAAATCACAACAAAACAATCAAAACAACAATCACATCAAAATCACCAAACACCACACAACACACAACAACAATCACACACACACACACACAAACCAACACAACACACAAACACAACAACCAACCCCAAATCAACAATCACCCACACAAAACACACCACAACCCCCAAAAACCAAAAACCAAAATCCCCCAAAAAACTCAACAAAAACACAAACAGACTCTCCCACATCAATCACAAATCATCCCAACACATCAACACACAAAACACACAATCAACTCACAACAAAATCGACACACAAACCACCACACCGAAACCACAATCACCACATCACATCACAACACAATCACAATTACACAGCCAACAACACAAACAAACACACACACTTCCAAAAAAATCACACACAATCACACAAAACAAACAAAAACACACACAAACACAAACACACAAACACAATCAAACACACACAACAACACAACAACAAACACACATCAAACACAACCACACACAAACACACAAACAACACAACACACAACACAACACAAAAATCACAAAACAAAAAATCACAATCAACAACAACAACAACACATCAACAACTCAAACAATCACACAATCAAAAACAAACACAACACAAAACAATCACCAAAACAAACAACAACAAACAACAAACAACAAATCACCACAACAAACACATCAAACATCACACAAACAACAAATCCACACACAACACACACAAAACACAAACAACAACACAACAACCCAACAACAATCAACACACACAAACACCACAACAACAACATAACAACAATCACAAACAACAATCACAACACACAACAATCAACAACAACACATCCAAACAACACAATCACAAAACAACAACACAACACACAATCAAAAAACACAATCAATCAACAATCAACACACAAAAACATCAATCAAAAAACAACAATCAACACATCAACAAAAACACAACAAACACACCACAAACACAAACACCATCAAAAACACACAACAACAAAACACAACATCACAAAACAACACAATACACACAACAACACAAAACAACAATCAACACAAAAACACAACACAACACAACAACACAACACACACAAACACAGCACAACAACAACACACACAAAACACACAAAATACACAACAACACAACATCATCAAACAAAACAAAACACACACACAACACAACACAACAACATCCAACAATCAACAAATCAACACACAACAATCAACAATCACAATCAATCACACAACAACATCACACACACACATCAAAACACAAATCACAACCCAAAAACAAATCAACAAAACAAAATCACAACAATCACACACACAAACACACAACAATCACACAACAATCACATCCAACACACACACCACACACAAAACACACACCATCACACATCAAACAACAACACAAACAACACATCACAACAAACAACAAAACAATCAAACACAAAACAAACAACAATCAACAACAACAACTACACAAACACACACACACACACCAACAATCACAACACACAACAAAATCACACCACAACAAACAACACACAAAAAACAAAAACAACAAACAACAAAATAAACCAACAAAACACACACACAAACACACAACAAACACACACAACCACACACAACAACACACACAAACAACAAAAATCAACACACACACAAATCAACAAACATCAACAACATCAACAATCACACCAACACAATCACACAAACACACAAATCAACAAACACAAATCACAAAACAAAACACACAAAAACAACACACATCAACAACACACACACACAACAAAACAATCACACACACACACAAACACAAAACACAACACACACACAACACACCACACAACACAAACACACACAACACCAACAACACACAACACAAACACAAATCACAACAACACATCAACAACACACACAACACAAACAACAACACACAACAAACATCACACAACAACACACATCAAACAACACAAAACACACAACAATCACAAACACAATCAAACACACAACAAAACACAACAAACACACACAATCACAAACACACAAACACAACACAACAACCGACAACAAAACACACACACACAAACACAAAACACACACAAAACATCACATATCAAACAAAAAAATCACACAACACAACACAACACACAAACATCACACAACACACAATCAACACATCACAACAAATCAACACACAACAAACACAATCAACACACAAACAACACACAACAAATCAACACACAACCACAACATCACAAACAATCACAATACACACAATCACACAACACAACACAATCAACACAACCACACACAACAACACACCACAACAACCACACAACACACAATCACAATCAAATCAAAACACACACAAAACACATCACACACACACACCAACAACACACAAATCAACAACACAACACACAACAATCACAACAATCAACTCAAATCAACACAAATCAACACACAACAATCACAACAACACACACCAAACATCACAACACACAACAAACACACACAACAACATCACACAATCAATCACAATCAATCACACAACACAACAACATCACATCACACAACACATCAATCAAAACCACACCACACAACACACAAATCACAAATCACAAACACACACATCACACACACAACACAAACAACAAACACAATCACACACACAAACACACAAAACAACAAACAACACACAAACAAACAACACAATCAAACACCACAACACAACACACAATCAACACAAACATCACCACAACAACAACAACACAACACCAAACCAAACACACACACACAAGCAACACAATCACAAAACAACACACACAAACAACACAATCACAACATAACACACACAACAATCAACATCACAACAACAAATCACATCAACACAACCAACACAAACTCAAACACAACACAAACACAACAAACCACACAAAACACAACACAACACACACAACAACAAAAAACATCACAAATCAATCAACACACAACAATCAAAAATCACACAACACAAACACACACACAACACAACCAAAACACACAATCACAAACACACAACCCTCACCCAAACCAAAAAAAATCACAACAAACACAAACCAATTTAAAAATCAAAAACAAAAAAAACCAAAAAATCAACCAAACAATCAACAAAAAAAATTTAACACCCCAAAAACAACAACATACAAAAACACACCCCCAAAAAACAACAATTTAACAACAAAACAAAACCCAAAAACAACCAAAAATCACACAACAAAAACAACAAAAACAAACAACAAAAAAAAAACAACCCCACAAAAACACACACCCCAAAAATCCCCAAAAAAACAATCAACACCACAAAACAACAATCCCAACAAAACCAAAACAAAACAACCACACCCAACAAAATCACACAAACAAAAAACCCACAATCAACCCACAAAAACACAAAAAACCAAAAAACCCCAAAAACCAAAAACCCCAAAACACACAAAAACAAAAACAAAAAAAACCCCAAAACACCCAAACCCAAAAACACACACACAAAACAAACAAAAAAAAATCCCAAAAAAACACACCCAAAAAACACACAAAACAACAAATCCCCAAACACCAACATCAAAAACAAAACCACCCCAACAAAACATCACCCTCCCCCAACAAAACCCAATTTACAAACAAACCCCCAAAACACAAAAATCAAAAACCAAAAAAAAATCACACAAACCCCAAAATCCCAAAAATCCCAAAACACATCACCCACAACACACACAACAACACAAAAACACAAACACACAAAAACACACAAACACAAATCAACCCCACAAATCACACATCAAAACAAAACAAAACCAACACAATCAAAACCAAAAAACACACACACCAAAAAACAAAAATCCACAAACAAAACAACAAAAAATCAAAAAATCAAAACAAAACACAACAAACCAAAAAACACAAAAAACAAAAAAACACAAATCAAAAACAAAAACAAAACAAAAATCACACACAAAAAAAACAACCCAACCCAACCCCCAACCCCATCAAAAACAAATCAAAACAACAAAAAATCAAAAACCAACACAAAACCCCAACAAAACACAACACAAAAAAAAACCCCACAAAAAACACAAAACACAAAATCACCCCCACAAAAAACACAAACAAAACAAATCCAAAACCATTTAACAAACAACAACAAAAACAACAAAAAACACAAACACACACAAAAACACACACAAAAAAACCCAACAAAAAAAATCAAAACAAAACAACCAAAACACACACAAAAACAAATCCACAACAAAACCACAAACCCCCAAAACAAAAACACACACAACACAACAACAAAACAAAACACACAAACAAATCAAAAAAAAATAATCCCCAAACAAATCAAATCACACAAAAACCACAAACAACAAACCATATCCCCAACCAAAAAAAAAACAACACAACAACAAAACAAAAAAAAAATAAAACACAAAAATCACACCATCCCCCAAAAAAAAAAACAAACACACAACAAAAACAAACACACCAACCCTCAAAAAACAAACACAACACACAAAAAAACACAAATCACACAAACAAAACAAAACAAAAAAATAAACACAAAACACACAAAACCAAACACAAAAAAAAACCCCCACACCCCAAACAACCCCAAAACAACAACCCCACAACAAAAACAAACAATCCCCAAACACAAAAAACACAAAACATCAAACAATCAATCAAACAATCAAAAAAAAAAAAAACCCAAACAATCCCCCCAACAAAACACAAAACACCACAAAACAAAACAAAAAACAAACCAAAAACACATCAACAAAAAAAAAAACCAAAAACACAACAAAAACCCAAAAAACACAAAAAATCACAACAAAAAAACACATCAACAACCCCCCACAACAAAAAACCAAAAACATCACCCAAACACCACAAACACAAAACAAACAAAACAACACAACAATCCCCACAATCAAACAACAACAAAACAAATCACACAAAACAACACAACAAAAACACAAAAACACAAAAACCCAAAACCAAAAACCCCACCAAAACACAACACAAAAAATCAACACACAAAACAACAACTCAAACACAAAAACAATCAAAAAACACCCCAAAAACAAACACAACAAAACAATCACAAACACAACACAAAACAAATCCCAAAACACACAAAAAACACAACACAATCAAAATCACCCAAACAACACAGAAAACCCAAAACCCCAAAAAAAACAACACAACAAAAAAAACCAAAAATAAAACAAAACCCAAAAAAACAAAACAACCAACACAAACACAAAACAAAAAAAAACCCCAATCCCCAACAACAACACAAACTAAAAACCCAAAAAACACAACACACAACAACACAAACAAACAAAAATCAACAACAAAAAAACACAAAACCACACACAAAAACATAATTTAACACACAAACAAACAACACAAACCAAAACAAACCAAAAACAAAAACCACACAAACAAACAAAAAACAAAAACAACAAAAACAACACAAAAACAACACAAAAAAAACAAACCCCACAAACAAAACAAAAAAAAATCAACAACCAAAAAACACATCAACACACACAACACCCCAACAAAAAACAAAAACACAACCCAAACCCCAACCCCCAACACAACAAACCTCAACAAAACACAACACAAAACAGAACACAAAAACACCAAAAACAACCCAAACCACAAAAGAAAACCTCACACAAAAACACCCCCAAAAAAAATCACACAAAAAAACAACATCCCAACACCCCACCAAAATACAACAAAACACAAAAAAAAACACAATTTACCCCACAACAACAAAACAAACAAAACCAAACAAACTAATCACACAACCAAAAAAACAAAAACACACACAAACAAACCAAAAAAACACCAAACCCAAAAAAAACACAAAAAAACAAAAAAATCCCAATCACACACACACAAAAAAACAAACACAAAACAACACAAATTTACAAATCAAAAAACAACCACAACAATCAAACAAACAACAACAAACCCCAAAAAACAACAATCAAACAAAAACACCCAAAAAAAACACAAAAACAAAAAATCCCCCAAAAACACAAACATCACCCCACAACAACAACACAAAAACATCAAACCCAAACACAAACCCCAAATCAATCCCAAACAACCCCAAAAACACACAAACAACAAAACAAAACACAAACACACCCAAAACAAAACAACAACACAACCCCCAAAACAAAAACCACACAAACACACACCCAAAACAAAACCACACAAACACAAACAAAAACACAAACACAAACAAAAAACACACACATCAAAACACAAACACAACACACAACACACAACAACAACCCAAAAATAACCCCACAAACACCAAACCCCAAAAAAAAAAAAAACACACCCACACCAACCAACACAAAAAACAATCACAACAAACAAAAATCACAAAAACACCAAAAAAAATCAACAAAAAACACAATCAACAATTACGAACCCCCAAACACAACCCCACAAAAAATCACAAAAACACAAAAAACCCCCACCAACACAAAACACCAAAAACACACAAACCCCAAACCCCACAACCATTCCCCCACACAAAAAAACAATCAAACAAAACACAAAAAAAAACAAAAAATCAAACAAAACAACCACACAAAAAACACAAATCCCCCAAAACAAAAAAACAACAATCAAAAACAAAACAAAAACACAACAACAAAAAAAAACAATCCAACAAACACAAAAAACAAACCCCCACCCCAAAACAAAAACACATTTAAAAACAACCCCAAAAAAAATCCCCAAAAAAAACCCCCAACAAAAACACCAAAAATCAAAAAAAAAAACAACCACAATAAAATCACAACAAACCCCAAACACAAATCACAAAACAAAACAAAAAAACCAAAAAACAAAAACACCCCCAAAAACACCCCCCAAAAAACCCCAACAAAACCCCAAAACAACACAAAAAAACAAGCACATCAATCAAAACAAAAAACCCCCAAAAAAAACCCCAACAAAAAAAACAACCCCACAACCCTCACAATCAAATCCAACAACACCCCAAAAAAAATCACCAAAAAACAATCACAAAACCCCCCACACAACAAACACAAAAAACAACACCAAAAAATCAAAAATCAAAAAACCAAAAACAACACATCCAAAAAATCACATCAAACAAAACATCAACAACAATCACAACACAAAAAATCAAAAACCCAAAAACACACAACACAACACCCAAACCAAAACCACCAAACAACACCCCCAACAAACATCACAACCAAAAACAAAACACAACCCCAAAAAAACAAAACAAACCAAAAACAACCCCAAAACAAACACACAACAACACAACCCCAAACACAACAGATATCCAAACACAAACAAAAAAACAAAAACAACACAAAAAAAAAAAAAAAAAACAAAAAAAAAACCCCCACACACAACACACAAAACACAAAAAAAAACACACAAACACCAAACCAAACACCCCAAAACCACAAAACACCCCAAAAACAACCAAAAAAATTTTACAAAATCACACCCAAAACACACACAGCCCCCAAATCACAAACAACCAAAAAACACACAAACAAAACACAACACACACACACAACAACCAATCAACACACAACCACAACACAACACACAAAACACATCCCAAACACCAACAAATCACAAACACAAAACAAAAAAAAAAAAAAACACACAACACACACAAAAACCCCAAAACACAAAAATCTAACAAAAACACAAAAAACACAAAATCAAACAACAAAAAAAACAACACAACACACATCAAACCCCCACAAACAAACACAAAAACACAACACAACACACAAGCCCACAAACACAAACAACAAAACACAACCCCAAAAAACAAAAAAACACACAAAAACACAAAACCCCAAACAACAACCCCACACAACAACACAATCAAAAAACCAAAAAAAATCACAAAAAAAAAACAAAAACAACAAACAAAAAAATCAAACAAAAACACAACAACACCACACACAACAAAACACAAAACAAAACCCCATATCACAACCAACCCCCCATCAACACAAACCCCAATCAAAACAACAAAAAACAAACCAAACCCAACAAAAAAACAAAACAAATCAATCAAAAAACAACAAATCAAAAACACCAAAAAAACACAAAAAAAACAAAACCCCATCAAACAAAAACAACCCCACAAATCCAAAACAACCAAAACAACAACCCAAAACAAACAAAACACCAAACACATTTAAACAAAAACACCCAACAAAACACAACATCATCAAAACAACACAAAAACAAAAAACCCCACAACAACATCCCCACAAAAAATCAAAAACAAAAAAACAAACACAAAACAACCCCACAATCCAAAAAACACAACAAACACACCCCCACAAAACCCCACAAACCCCAAAAAACCCCCAAAAAACACACAAAACAACAACAAAAAATCAATCAAAAACACAAACAAAACCAAACCCCAACCCCACAACACAATCAACAAACACAAACAAAAAACAATCACAAAACCCCCACAAAACAAAAACCCAAACAAAAACACACAAAAACATCACACAATCAACAAAAATCAACACCAAAAAAACCCCAAACAAAACAACACACAAACCCAAAACCAAAACAACAAAAACACAAAAAACAAAAAAATCCCCACACAAAACAACATAAACCAAAAACACCAAAAAAACACACCACAACACAACAAAAAATCACCCCCAAAACAAACAAAAACCCCAAAAACACAACAAAAACAACACAAAACACAATCAAACCCCAAAAAAACCCCACACAAATCACAAAAAAACAAACAAAAACACAAAAAAACCCCACAAAAACACAATCAAAACCCCCAACACACACAACAACACAAATCACCAACAAAAAACAATCAAACAACCCACCCCATCAACAAAAAACAAACACCCAAACACACACACAAAAAACAACAAAATCAAAAAACACACCAAAAACAACAACCAAAAACACACAACAAAAAAAAAATCACCCAAAAAACCAAAAAACAAAAACCCCACAACAACACACCCCACAAAACCCCAAACAAACAACACAAACAAAACACACCACCCCCACACAAACACACCCAACAACAAAAAAATCAAAAAACCCCAAACAACAAAAAAACAAAAAAAAACAACCCCACACAAAACATCACAAACAACACACACAAACACCAAAACAAACACCACACAAAACACACCCTCAAACAACAACAAATCACAACACAATCATCACCAACAAAAAACACACACAACAAAACACAAAAAATCACAAAAACACAACACAAAAAACAACACAAACAACACAAAACACAAAACAAAAACACAAAAAACCCAACCCAAACAAAACACAAAACACACAACACAAAAAAACCCCCAACAAAAATCAAAAAACACACACAAAATCCCCACACCAACAACAAAAACAACAAACAACACAAAAACACAATCCAAAAAAAATCAAACAAAATCCCCAAAACAACACACAAAACACACAACCAAACAAAACACAAAACACCAACAAAAAACCCCAACACAAAAAAACAAATCATCAAACACAAAAACAAAAACCACAAAACCCCACAAAAAAAACCCTCCCCCAAAACACCCCACAACACCAAAACAACAAACCCCAACAACCCCACAACAAAAACCCTCCACAAAAAACCAAACAAAAAAACACAAAGAAAAACACAACAACCCAAAACCACACAAAACCAAAACCAAAAACCCCCAAAAACAACACAACCCCCAAACCACACAACAAAAAACAAAACAAAACAAATCCAAAAACACAATCAAAACAACACAAAACACAAAAAAAACAACACACCCCCCAAACACAACAAAAACACCCAAATCAAAACCATCCCAAACACAACACCCATCAAACACAACACAACAAAAAACACCAAAAAACCCCCAAAAAAACAAACAACCCCAAAACCCCAACCAAAAAATCAACACCTCAAAAAACAAAAAACAAACACCCCCCCCACACACAAAATCACAAAACCCAAACCCCAAAACACACCCTCCAATAAACAAAAAAATCCCCACCCAAAAACAACACAAATCACAAAAACAAAAAACCCCAAACACAAAACATCACACAAAAAAACACAAAACCACACACAAAAACCCCAAACACACCCCCACACAAAACCAAAAATCAAAAACCCAAAACAAAAAAATCAAAAACCACAACACACCAAACACAACAAATCACAAACAACACCCCAATCCCCAAAACAATCACAACCAAAACATCAAATCCAAAAAACCCCAAAAACAAACAACCCCCACAAACCAACACACAATCACAAAACACACCCAAAACAACAATCACACAACACAAACACAAAAACAAACCACAACAAACACCCAAAAAAAAACACAACACACACCAAAAACACACAAACAAACACACCCCCAAATTTAAATCAACAAAACACAACACAAAAAACAAAAAAAAACACACAAAAACCCAAAAAACACAACAAACACCAAACAAATCACACAACAAATCCCAAAAAACAACACACCCCAAAACTCAACAAAACAATTTAACCCAAAAACAAAAATAAAAATCAAAATCAAAACACAAAACCACAATAACACAACAAAACAACATCACCCAACAACACAAACAAAATCAAACAACACACCCCAAACCACAAAAAACAACCCAAAACACAAAAAACAACAAACACCAAAAAACACAATACAAAAATCAACAAAATTAACAAAACAAACAAAACACAAACACACAAAAATCAAAAATCAATTTAAAAAAAAACAAACAACAACCCCAATCATCAACAAAACAACAACACAAAAACAACAAAAAAAAACACAAACCAAACCCACAATTTACAAAAAACACAAAAAACAAAAAAACACACACCAAAAATCAAAAACCAAACACAAAACCCACACACACCCACCCCACAAAATAACCCAACAACACATCATCCCAAAAAACCCAAACAAAACCAACCCTCAAAACCCCCCCCAAAAAACATCACACCCAAAGCAACAACAAACAAAACAAAACAACACCCCACACACACAAAAACACCCAAACACAAAAACACAACCCAACACACAAAAACAAACACAAAAAACAACAAAACAATCAAACCCCCACCCCAAAACAACAACTCAAAACAAAAAACCCCAAAAACACACCAAACAATCAAAATCAACACAAACAAAAAAAACACAACAAAAAAAACCCCAAAATCACAAAACAAACACTCACAAAAAAAACACCACAAACACACAAACAAAAACAACACACCCCACACAAAACCCCACACCCCAAAACATCACACACACAAAAAACAAACACAATCAAAACACACAAAATTTACAACAAAACCCAAAACAACACACAAAAACCAAAATCAAAAGGAAAAAACAAAAAAACCCCAAAACACACAACACACCAAACACACCACAAAACTCAAACACACACAACAAAACAAACAAAACAATCACACAACCAACCCAAAAACCCCACAAACCACCAAAACAAACCCCACACAAAACCCCACAAAAAACACCACCCAAAACAAATCAAAACACACAACACAAACAAAAACATAACACACAACCACCAAACAACAACCCCACAAAAATCACACACACCCAACAACATAAAAAATCACACACACACCAAAAAAAAACCCCAAATCATCACAAACACACCCATCCCCAAAACAACACCAAACAACACCCAAAAAACAAAATCCCCACAAAACAACAACAAAACACAAACAAACAACAAAACACACCCACAAACACAATTTACAACAACACAACAAAACAAAACAAAAAATCAAAACACACACAATCAAAAAAACAAAAAAACAAAAAACACACAAAACCCCAAACAAAAACACACAACAAAACACAATCAAAAATCAAAAAAACCCCAAAACACACAAAAAACAACACAACAATCAAAACACAAAAAAAAAAACACACCCCAAAAACCAACAAAAAAAATCCACACAAAAAAAAAATTCCCCTACACAACAAAAATCAAACCCAAACACACAAACAAAAACCCAAAACCCAAAAAACAACCAAAAAACAACCAACAAACACAACAAAAACACAAATTTACACCAATCCCCAACCCAATCACACACAATAAAAACAAACACAAAAACCACAAAAACACACACAAAAAAACCCCAAAAACCACACCCCAACACCACCCCAAAACCCCAAATCCCCAAAAAACCCCAACAAACACAAAAAAACAACAAAACCAAAACAACACAATCAAACACAAAAAAAAAAAATCAAAAACACACACAAAATCAAAAACACACACACCAAATCAACAAACATCCAAACAAAAAAACAAAAAATCACCAAACCCCCACAAAAACCAAAAAATCAAACCCCCAAAACAACAATCAAAAATCACAAAACAACAAAACACAAACACCAACAACCCCATATCAAACAAAAAACCCCCAACAATTCCCCAAACAGCACACACACACACCAAAAACAACAAAAACAAAACCAAAAAAAACCCCACAATCATCACAACAAAAACAAACACACACACAAAAAAAACAAAACAAACCCCCAACAACAAAAAACACCAATAAAAACAACACAAATCCAAAAACCCCCTCACAACACCACAACAAACACACACAAACCACCCAAACCCCCAAAACCCTCAATCCAAAAAACAAACACCAATCAAAACAAACCCCAAAAAAACACAATCACCCCCAACAATCACACAAAAAACAAAAACAACACACACAACACACAACATCACAAACAATCAACAACACATCACAAACACAAAACAACCACACACACAATCATCAAACACAACACAAATCACACACACACAACACAAAACACCACAAACAATCACACACAAATATCAACAAAATCAAACACAACAACACACACAACAACCACACAACATCACACAAAAAAAAA
>JAROYE020000202.1:0-14893 GCA_029619315.2 Dynastes maya
GCCCCGCGGGGTTTTAGTCACCTTCTTTAAATCCTTAAAAAGTCCAGGGGGTTTAAAGTCTGGCGAGGGAGCTGACCATTGAATAGCACCGTTGGTACCAATCCATCTATTAGATTATATATCATTTAAAAATTCTGAAACCAACCGCGAGTTATGAGGCGGAGCGCCATCCTGTTGCTACCATAAATCAATATGCTTTGCTAATAGAATATCTTCCATTAACTCGGGAAGGTCATTATGTAAAAAATGTAAAGAACGTTGCTTTGCCAAAGTTCCTTCAAAGATGTATGTACCAATGATACGTACGTTGACGCCTCATATTACCGGAAAATGAGTCTCACGCATCCAATGAGGATTTTCTGAAGCTCAGTAATGGCAGTTAGCAAATTACCCCCCCAAAATCGGGGAACTCATTTCACAAAAGTTTTTGGGTAATCTGGGGTTTCATCGTTAAACTTTACTTGCTTTGCGGCAAGGGAATCCTGTCTCCGTTCAAAATGTATGGGCCTTAAGCTTGCAGCAACTAAATTTTTAAAAAGGATGTTTTTGTGAAAACTTTGACCCCCCGGAGTTTTGACTTACTTTTTCCCCATATTTTTACCACAGTTCAAACTGAAATATGGGATTCAATCCAAAAAAAGCCAGTGCAGTTTTTGATGTCTTCGTTTAACTGGTGTTACATGATGAGAATTTTAAAAATTTTGAGGGGGTGAACCCCCCGCATTTTAGCTTCAACACGGGGAAAAAGGAATATGTGAGGACCCCTCCGTTAGAAATCGTCTTCATAAAGTGTTGGGCTTCAAGAGAATTTTAGGGACACTTCCCAAAATTAAAAAATTCGACACATTTTTTTGGAGAAAAATTTTTGGGGAAAAACCTATACGTTTAATATGTATGTATAACCAAATTTTAACAAAAATTTTATAATATGTTTTTTTTTAGCTACACGTTTTTAGATGTTAATGAAATTTTTGTTTATACCGTTAATTCCAAAACTTTAGTACTTCAATTAAAAAGAAAGAAAGTGGAGAGTACTTTTAAAAAAAAAGGGTTTGGGGGAGGTTTCTTAGGGTGGTTAGTAGCTTGCCGATTTATATCCCTACAAAAAGAAGATACCCCTTGTAACTTTGAATTTGGGACGCCGGTATATGAGGCTGAAAAAAATTTATGTAAAATTGAAAAATTTGTGTAACATTTAACAAATTTCGTAAAATCTGAAAAAAATTATAACGCCTGACAGAAAAATTTTTAAAGTCTACCAAAAAGGAAAATTTTGAGATTCTTGCGAAATTTAATAAAAATTTAAGACTAATGTGAATTAATTAAAGCGCAAAGAAAAAAGGAATGATTAGAAAATTACTTAGTCGTTATATATTACATTTAGAGGTAGCAGAATCTAATTACTTAAGACATATTTAATTAAGAAAGCACTAAGGTATTTGATCTGCATCCAAACAATGTCCGTGTACTAAGGAGAAGTATATAAGTATGCTACAGGAGAATCAAAATCCAAAAAGGGCCTAAACTGAATTCAAATAATAAGAAATAATAAAAAGGGGAAGGTAGTACACCATGTATTAAATTTCCTAACGTGCAAAGAAAAATACTTTCATCCTCTTCAAAATAGGACTCATAAATCTTGTACGACGGCAACTAGACAGTAGCAACAGTTATACTCAAAACCAATTATTGCAAACTAAAAGTAGAAGCTCTAACACGCGGCTTTAGAGACATGATGTTGATCAAACGAATGCCCAACAGCAAGTGCCGGTAACCATAGTAACACCGTATGATCAAGAAGGAACAGCACTAACAACGCTACAAAATAAAGAAAAACCGAAAGCAAGTTGAATGAAAATTATTCATCTTCTGGGAAAAACTCATACGAAACTTAATGAATGGAAGAAGAAATCCGATAAAATAAAACAAGAGTAAAGGAAGAGGACAGCATCTACTGAAGAAGCGAAGTTGAATAACAGTTGATCATAGAAAGTACGAAAATACGGATAGGCATTACACCGAAAATTTACCGTTACAAACTATTTCAGAGCTGATTTGGAAATATCAGCAGGGCATGAGTTTCGGAAAAGATCTGGAACATTATTTTACTTGAAGTTTGAAACTTTTATTACCTTATTATGATTTTTGTTACGTCTTATTATACTGTGATATATTTGCATGCTTGATCAACAAACATTATTTTTATTTTTGCTTTTTATAATTTCTCCTCCGCTCAAACACCTTGCTTAAACAATGGCCCCAAGAGTGTTTTTCAATACTTTTTAAAAAACTGAAAAAAAAGCAGTTTTTTGGGAAAATCTTTCCCTATGCGCAATCTATGAGAAATCTTTTACACAGTTTTAACCCTGCTTTCTTTCCCTTCCCATTTTTTTTAATTTTTGAAAAGAGGAAATTCCCAAAGGTTTACGTAGCCCAGACTGAAAGGTAGAGAAGCAAAACTTTGAAGGGCCGGGTTCCTTGCAAAAGGTCTGGGAGTTTTGCGGGTTGTGCATAATGGTAGATTCTGCTACAAAATTCTGGGCAGCTTATGTTCTTGACAGTCATTTTAACTTTTCCCTCTTCTGCGACATTTCCAGTTCGATGTTCAACATTTGCTACATACACAGTGTAGCCCAAACCATTATGACTACCCTTCTTTAACATCAATTAAAAAATTGGAGCATTAAAAATATTTTTTACAGACAAAATTGTGCAAGATATTTCTCCCAGTGCTTTAAGTGACTTCACATAGAATATCTTTCCCATTACCGTAAATGCCAACGTTGCTAATGTAGTACAGAATAGTAATTCATTGATGTATTTATTACACCGAGAAGAATATGTACCTAAAATAACAATATGCAGTAGTCAAATATGTGACAGCAACACCTTGTCTTAAATCCAACTACAATTTTTGTTAGGGCAACTACATATTTGTATTTCGTTAGATTAAATAAACCTGTTGTAATTCTTAGTATAAATTGTTCTTATTTTTAAAAATGAAAAGGGCTTTGCTGCCCCAAAAAATTTTTCCCCTGTGTAGAATAATTTCAAAAATCCCCAGTTACGATTTTGGGACCAGGCAGCAAGGGTTTGATTTTAATATAATCGCTAGATCAAAACAAAATTTAAAGGGTTAAAATTCAATTTTGAGTTAAAAATCATTTAAAAACCCCCTTAACAAGCTAGGAAAAGGAAGATAGTAATTATGTACAAAGCAAACGCCAGCTAAATGCCATTGTATTGTTAATACAATAACGGGGGCTATAATGAATGCAAATTTGTTTCTCGTTGCGATGTTTTACCTTGCAAATTCCTGTCACTGATTTGAAAGCCGTTAAGGGGGTAATTTTAAACTTTATGCCCCCCTTATTTTTTTGCACCCGGCTGGGTTGGCCACTACAATTTCTCCCGAAAAACAGAAAAGAAAATTTTTGCGGGGGCAGGTTATTTTTTAAAAAACCCCACCAAAATCCGGGGACGTCTTAAAAAATTTAAGCAAAAAATTAAATTTACTTTGGTTTTAACATCGTCGAAAGCAAGCAACTTTTGTGTTTTTTGAAAAGGGAAAAAAATTTTAATATCGTTCAGGGGTTTAAAAGTCCCTTTCTTTTTAAAAGGGAAAAAAACAATGAAGAAACAAAGCCAAAATGGATGCTGTTTTATGGCGAGTCTGCACCATCCTTTAGCAATAGTGAAATTTTGGGAAAGCGGGAATTTTGGTTCGGGGGTCTTAAGAGTGTGTTTGATGATGAACATCGAGGTCCCCCAAAAAACCGTCACTACACCAAAAACCATAAAAAAAGCCCAATGATAAAATCATGGCAGACCGTCAAACCCAAAGGGCATGAGAACCCGGGCTCAAAATGGGGGTTTAAAACCCAAAAAAAGGGGCCCACATAAAAATCTTTACATGAACACGAATATAAAAAAAAGCTATCCCCCGCGATGGGGTGCCCCCTATGCTGGCGTCGCCCAAAAAACCCGCACACGTGGGGACAAATTTTGAATAAGTTTTTGGCAATGTTTAAAAAGCCATCCAAAGGTTTTTTTTCCCCCGATACGTCACTGTTGATAAAAAAAAAAACGGTGTTCCTTTAAATACAGCCGGAGACAAAAGGAATAGTAAAAGCAGTGGAAAAAAAACAGTGAAAGCCACCGAAGAAGGTCCAAAGACCACCCCCGATCGGCCGGGAAAGGGAGGCAACTGTTTTTTGGGATGCGAAAGGCATTATTCACATTGATTACTTGGAAAAGGGTAAAACAATAACTGGCGTGTACTACGCAGATTTATTAATGTTTTTCGTAGCTTTCGGATAATAGGATATCAGTCAATTTTCCAGAATATGTTTTTTTAAGTTTAATAAATAAAACAAACCGCTTCCTAAATCTAACTTTGGTTTCTAATTTTGATTAATACTTTTTTTCATTTCTACCGTATAGTGGCAGCCATGACCAAGATGTAACCCCTTCAAAATTAATTAAGAAGCGCACCTAAACATATACGACAATCCCTTTAACGGAATTTGATCAAAACACATTCCGCCTCACTTAGTTCCCTTATCAAGCAGGAACCTTTTTTATTCGTTGATAAATTACCACCCACGTCTGTTGTAGACTCGGATTCGTTGGTGAAAATGCAATAAAAAGAAGTCGTCCCTTGCCTTTGCGGCGGACACACTATATACGCCTCGGTTCTTTGCCATTCCTTAGAAAAAGGAAAACGTGGCGCCCCCGAAAATTTGGGGAATAAGGGTTTTTTGTAGGGAAAATGTTTAAAAAAACCCCTTAGTCACAGTTTACGCAATCGGTAGAAAAAGGCTCGATGTTCTTCTTCCACTCTTCTTCTTCGGAATTCAATAAAACTTGAGTGAAAAAGAATACAAGCAACGAAAAAATAGATATATTCCGCGAGTTCTGTAATAAAATTCAGTGCGGTTGTATTTACCCTTTTTATAGCTATTGATATATTTTACAAGAGAGATAAAGGTTAAATCGATGAGTGATTTTCTTTTATTCCAACAAATAGGCAACGTAAATAATATTTCTTTCGGCATTAGTGTACATTGTACAACTTGTTTTAGAATTTAATATATAATCTATAACGATACACTCAAATTTGTACACCGCAATGATATGCGATGCCGGAATCGCACAACCAAAATCGACTTTACAAAGCGATATAAGTACACAAATTAGAGGTTGTTATGGAAGATGTGTGTTTAAACTCATATAAAACATATAAAGTTAATGAAGAGTAAATCACGTGCGAGAACTGACGCAGTTACGTGGAGATGCGCATATCCTTTGTGAGTTGTTAAAGGAAGCTCGCATAGAAGTCCATAGAGAATTGAAGGAACAGCTTCAAAGCGAACCTGGGTTTCTTTGCGAGGTTCCCATAGGTTAGGAAAGTTGGGTTTATGGGAATGATGCCGAAATCACAACAATCATCACAATGGAAGAGTCCATCTTCATCTCGAGCACAGAAAGCCCCTCAAGTCAAAACCAATATCAAATCCTCACTGATCTGTTTGTTCGATATTGATGGGATTGTCCACAATGAATTGATACCCGTAGATCAAACGATCCATGGTGACTAAGGTGGTAAACGCCTAGGATAGACTGGATTCTCCATCAAGAAAAACGAAAGGGCAAACCGTTTTTTATTTTTCATTGACGAAAAAAAGAATATGCCCTTTTGTTTTTCATATTTCCCCCAAAGGGAAAGCCAATATATAAAAAATTTTGACCTTTTTTCCTTTTAAAGGCGTTTTTGCCGTGGCTTCTTGCAATTTTTTCTTTTAAAAAAGGAAAAACCAAAGTTAAAGGGGGCCCGATGATTTGAAAAAATGCTTTTCCGTAGGTGGTACTTTTCAACACCCCCCCCCCGGATCGCGCACGGTTTTAAAAAATTAAAACTTTAAAAACCTTCCGTGGCAGAGCCACCAGGATCGGTGGGGTTGGGCTCCCAAGAGACTACTTTGAAGGTGACGGGGGTGAATGAAATCCTGGCCTCTTCAATTTTATTTATCGCTACATTTTAAAAACTACTACTTTTCGCTAGGTCGTTAGATTTTTGAGATTTTATATGTTGGCAGCAGTGCGTTGTGACAAAAAAAGATTGGCCACTTCGAGAGCAATATTGACCAGTAAAACAGAATGCTTCGTAATCCACTGGTTGATCGAAATTACGTTTTCTTTCCCTGTTACACGTCAAGCTTGGCTTCATAAAGAATTTTATTAAAGCGTTGGAGACGAATTAGCTTTCCAGTACTTAACCAACCTGTTTCCCAAGATTCCTTACGCCAAAATAAAAGGAGGCATTTTTGTCGGATCTGATATACCTGATATAAGGAAATTGGTGGATGACGACAAAGTTTACACAACATCGGCCTTAGAAGCCGCAACATGGGTACCATTTAAGAGCGTCGTTCGTTACTTCAGACAGGGCGAACGACTTCACCAAAAGATTTTGGGAAAAAAGGGAAAAAATACTAAGATTTTGGGACAGGGGGCCGGGTATGAGGGGGGGGGGGTTATTGTTGGACTCTGTAACGTGTACCGCACTACACTTCCAAATTTTGATTTTTTAATAAATAAAATGGATATTTATGATAGAAAATTGCAAAAAATAGCCAGTTCATTTACCTCAAAAACTTGACGACTTAGGAAAAACCGCTGCGTCTTCAGAATCAGCGTCGAAAGTTACCTTAGTAACATTGTTCGGTTGCTCAGGTATAAAAGCGTGTATTGCTGTGTACTGCCAAATTTGACCGTTTCTCTATTATAATTTTACCATTTTGTTGGGTTTCCCTAGCGCAATTGAAGTAATTCGTTTACTTCGTAAAGGGCATTTGCTCTCCATAATTGCTCAATACAACACTATAAAATAATTAGAAAAATCAGTAATTAGAAGAAGTGTGAAAGATGCAGATTTCCGATTAGATTCTTGCTAGATAGCTGTGTTTTGTTAATAAATGTACAAAGCGTTGGTAGAACAATGTTTCATTTTCGCTAGTGTACTTCTTTATCTACGCAATGTAACTGTATTATCTGTACAGGTGTTTCTTTCCTTAAATAGAACTTACGAAAGAGTTAACTGGCGCACCAGCTGTCATACTGCGTTCACTTTTTAACATTTATCGTGAGTATGCTCTAGGGGAAGTTATCATGAATAGACTCACGGTTGAACAATGCTACCACCTTATTCAAGTTTATTTTGAAAGTTAGTCATCGGTTCGCGCAACTTACAGAAAACGTCGTGATTTTTGTGGCCGACGTAATCGTCATTCTGGGCACTCCATTCGCCAAACCAATTGGGGCTGTATTCGTCTACTACCTGGAAAATTTTGGTTAAAGCTCTTGGTACACATCCGTATAAGGTCTAGCTGGTACATGAATTAAAGCCACGAGACCCTCATCTACGTCGCTCTTCGGCAATCGGTCCCAAGAGCAGTTGGAGACGTTTTATCGCAAAATTGTGTTCGGCGATGAGGATCAATTTTGGCTTAAAAGATTTGTGAAACAAAATTGCTGTATATGTACTGTTTGGTGCGGTTTACACGCCGGTGGTGTTATTAGCCCTTATTTCTTCAAAAATGAGGCCGGACCTCGCGCTACCGTAAATGGAGATCACCACCGCACCTTTACTAATGATTTTGTGTTTGGAAATAAAGAGGACGAGATTTAGTTTCAACAGGATGGCGCTACGTGCCATATGGCGACGGCAACCATCGACTTATTGACATCAAAGTTTGACGATAAGTTAATTTCGAGGAATGGACGAGGTTTTGAGATTTGACGCCTCTCGATTATTTCCAGTGGGAAACCGAAAAGGGCATGGTTTTTTTTTTTTGCAATAAACAGCAACAATTAAAAGTTTTGGAAAGGGGCCAACATTTTTGTTTTATTCAAAAAAAGAAACCCCAAAAAATTGGACGTTCAGAATACGCTTCGATAACGACAAATGTTAATGCCATGAATAAATCTTTCGAAACATACCAAAAATTTGAATTGAATTGAATTTTTCGTATTATTTTTTATAAGTTTAAGTTCTATCGAACTTAAAAAAACATCCATTGTGTCTCTTTGAATCTCAGAACAATAGATGTGCTACAGATGGGTGCTTTGGAACCGTCAAAACGTCATAGTCGCAGCAGTGTGTATAAATAAATTATACTACAGGTCAATTTCACTTCCGGTTTTCCGAGAAGTACCACCAATTTTCTCGTTTTCAGTGTAACATCCCGTATATTTTAATGGATTTCTTTACAGGATAAAAAAAACTTTCCCAAAAAACCCCATCATCCTGTTAGCGCCCCTCCTACTTTCATATATTTTTTTTTTCTGAAAGTAGGGTACAGGGAAAGTTGTAAATTTTCAATAACAAAAATTTATGGGACTTCCCGAAACATTGGAAGTGACCTTTTTTTTGGAAAAATAAGCCCAAAAAACGCCCAAAGCAAAAAATGTGGTCGACATGTTCCCTCGCTTTTTACAAAGACGAGTTGTTAAGGGTTTTATTTAAATTTTCTCCTTTTATTTTTGACCCCTAGATATAAGAAGATACTTTCTAGATCCGCTGGTTGCAAAATGGGTCGTATTCATGCCAGTATTCATTGATTCTGTCAGTGCCCTCGCATCTAAAATTCATTAAATATCTTAGTGTATAAAGTGCTTCACCTCGTATTTACTCAAAAATCGTCTCATCCCCCATCCCCCACTTTATTTCTTCAAATTGTATCCCTGACTTTTTTCATAGGTTTTCAGTAGCAAACTGTATTTGAGTCCAGCAGTTATTGATAATGTTAGGTGTAAAGGAAAGTTTTCTCTTAGTTTCTTTAATATCGGTTGGTATTATGTTTTTATTGAAATTATACATAATGTATTGTTTTATTGTTTTTGGACCTATTTATAAAACAGCAAGGACTCCTCTCTCGTCTTTCATAATGTGAAACAATTTTATATACATGGTTGGTCTGTGGTACTTAAAAAATGATTTCATACAGAAGTTATTTCATTTATTCAACGACACACCTATTTTACAAACCGATACTTTTTGACACACAAAGATATTTGTTGTAATGTTGGAGTTTGATGGTTTGTACCTATTTTATAAATAATCTTCTGTTATAGGTGCCCTTTTGGCAGTTAAAAAAAAGCTCGATAAAAATAACATTTGAGGATGACGAATTCATAAAAGAAACTCCGCCTTCTTTCAAATGATCCAATTTGAATTAAACTTAAATTTGAAATTAAATTTAAACACTACTGACGCTGGAAATTTTAAATTTTTAAAAAAAACCATCAAAATTTTTCCCCTTTTTCTTGAAATACACTCGAGCTAAAGAGGCTCGCCCCCTTTGGGGATTTCTTCGCGTCTGGTTTCCCATATTTTTATTTAAAGGGCAAACAGGGCCCCATACGACACACTTTTCGTTTCAACAATATTTAACACTTTTACAAAAAAATTACATTTCATTTTTCCATTTAATATATTTCTAATACAGACTGTAACGCTCGAATTGATGTTAGTGAGTATGGGCAACCGTAAGATATGCACATTCCCTAGTGGACTTGACGACTTAATAAGAAGCGGTATTTAAGTTGAAAAATTATTACGAAGAGAAATTAGCATTATTTTGTCGGTGTTTATAGAGCGACAGGGAGTTATTTATCAATTTTCCCGGGAGCCACAGGAAAGGTCACGGTTATATAAGCCGCTTTAGAATCAGAAAGGCGTCAGAAAAGCTTTACTCTGACATTTGTTGCCGGAGCGCACGTGGCTGAATGTTATTCATCGTAGCGTTAATGACAGCGATTTTAACCGCGATATTTTTAACATTACATTAGATATTTCCATTTATTGTTGTTTACTGCAAAGATTGCATATGCAACACATGCGCAAACTGAAAAAAGCAATTCAGTTTTACTGCTAAATTAAAGCCCCATTAACAATCGATATATTCATAGATCGAAGGTCGAGGATCGAGGTTATCAAAATTTTTTTAGACTTTAATGCTTTAATTTAAAAAAATTCTAAAAAATTGTCTGCTTAAAAAATTTAAAAAAAATTTTCAGATGCGAAGAAAACATAAATTTTTATAATTTAAATATTTTTTAAAAGGTTTTAATAAGGGACATTTTTCGATTTTAAAAAAAAAGAATAAAACCCGGTAAAAAACTGAAAAATACCTTTTCCCGGGAAACCCCTCAGTAACAACCTTATCCTACTACACAACCGCCTGACTGACAGACATGTTGAAGCATCTGTTACAAAGGACTAACTTTAATACATGCTCAAGACGTTTTGCTGGTAAAAGTAAAAGCATTTGTTTGTTACCGACTGTACCACTACGAGTACCACTGTTACAACAAGCGCGTATGCATACATCTGTAACTACATGTATGCCTTTATAAACCCATTTTGCATTTAGTTTGTTAGTTAGACAGGCTTTAAACTCTCACGTTTTGTTTGTTTATTATGGCTGTAATTTTCAGCGTGTATACACGAAAGGATAGATGTAAATGGCGGAATAAGTGCACACGCAAAGCGTATTTAAATTTTACCTATGTAAAAAAGGTATTTTCGCTTTTAAATTGGTATTTGGTTTTCTGACGGCATTTAAATGTTTCTGTTAAACGTTAAATTTTCTCGTATGTAAGTCCATTTAAAAATGAGGGGCCGCATGACTTTTTTTGTCCATGATGGATAGACCCAAACCTTTCCCGGGAAATTTTTTTTTTTAAAATTACGCTGTTGTGTAAAAAAGCGGAAGCTAAAATTTTTTTCTGACCTAATTAGACATTTATTGCATTTCAAAAAAATAATGAAAATTGGCGAACCCTTTGACTGCTTTATTTAAAAATTTGAGGGTTGAACCCAAAAAAGAGTTAGGTAATAGATGTAATTTATGTATTAGAAAAAAGTGACAGAAATTAAATTAAAGTTAAGGCTTGATGCTATTGGAAACGTTCATTCTATTGGTTTTTACCAAAAAAATGCAAATTTTAATGCAATGCTAAGCATTTTGGTTAAAGTGGGTTTTTTTAAGTCTCCCAAAAAATGTTTCTGTATAAAAAAGGGGTTTATAAGGGATTTTTGTTTTTTTTGTATTTTTTTTTTTGTACGGGAAATTATTTGGGAGTCCTCATGGGGTGATTAAAATTTGGCAAACTCGGTTGCCGATTTATGGAGGAATGTTTTGATGAAGACCGCAAGAAACTCTGTTTGATGAAGAAGCAAAAGAGAGTTCACAAAGCGAAGAAAAAAACACCTCGGAAAAAATTTAATCAAGATAGGGAAATCTGAGCAAGAAAAATCTGATTCTGAAAAAAATTGGACCCATATTGTGTAAAAAGCGATAAAACCATGTTTTTTTGGGTAAAGATAAAATTTCCAAATGGCTAAAAAACAAAGCCATTTTAGAGAGTCAAAATCAGACCCGAAAAAAAAAATTTTGCGTCCCTTTCCCAAAGTTAAGATTACCGACCAGAAATATGAAAAACCCTCTTGAAATTTGGAAAATTTATTTTTAGCCCAATTGTTTAACCCTTATCGTTGGGCCAAAAACAAACAATTTCAAAAAATTCGGGATAGGAAAGGGATTCAAGAAAAAGTGGGGTCAGACCTACCCAAAATTAGAAATTCAAGCTTTTTTAGGACTATTATATTTTGCGGGGGTTCTAAAAGGAAAACCGACTAAACGGAGGGATCTATGGAGAACCCGATGGCTCAGGAGTAGAAAAAATTTCGTTTAACAATGTCTCGAATGTTTTTGATTTCTACTCTGTTGTTCAGATTTTACGACAAAAAAAACAAGAAAATGAACGGAAACAAGTGGATAAAAATTTCACCTATTCGAGGACATTTTTTGTATGTTAGTCAGTAAAAGCAAATTTGGGTTTTTGGGTTTTTCTTTTATATGTAATAGTAGCCCGGGGGAAATTTAAGCTTTCCGGGAAGATGCACCTTCAAAACAGTTTCATTCCGTCTGAACCAACAAGTAGGCATCAAAATTTTTTCCCTTGCGGATGCAAAAAAGCATTATACAAGTAAACCCAGAAATGTATGTTGGCCAGCAACCAGGGAAAGGGCCCTTTTAAAGTAAGCAATCGGGAGATGCCTTGTTTAACGGGCTGAGAACCCCGCATACAAAAAAACAAAAAAGAAATTGAAGCCAAAATGTTAGGGCCCGACAAAAACCAGACAAGCTTCTATTGCAAAACAAATGCTCCCCCTACAAAAAGAGATTCAAGTGCAAAAATGTGAAAAGTTCATGTGCCAAAAAGCATCCCGGTTTTGGTATTTATGATGGAAAGAGTAAAAAAAACTAATTTGGTGAAAAAATTTTTAGAAAATTTTGTATTTCGTTTTTTTTTTTTTTATTAATAAATATTTAGGTTTTTTATTTTTTTAAAAAAAAAAAAAAACCCAAAAAAGGAATTTTGGGTAAATTAGAGCATTAAGTATATAAAAAAAAAAATTTTTATATTTCCGGCTTTGAAACCGAAAACGGGGGTAAAAAAAAAAGATGTTCCAGAAATTCTAGCGAGTACTGTTTGGGCTAATAGTAAATATGTTGAAATGAAAAAGGGTAGGGGGTAATGCCCAAAAAAACACGAGACGGATTTTTCACAAAATCCCAAGCCACCCATCGGAAACCCGGGTTTACTTGAACTGCCTTCGCAAAGGGGAAACCCCAAAAAGGCCCTTTTTGACACTACTAATAAATGTGTTTTTTAAAGGAAAAAAAGATACCCGACTTTTACAAAAAGGGGTTTAGTCCGGGGCTGTAAATTAAATTCAGGTAGAAAATCTTTAAATTTTGAGCTGCCTTCCCCTATGTGTGGTGCAACGTCGTCCAAAAAACAACAGAATTTTTACTTGAAAATAAAAAATGCCAAAAATATGAAATATATAAATATTGGGGGAAAACATATAAGTATTCCGACCTGTTTCTTTTTAGCAAATTTTTGGGGAAAAATCATTAATGTAGATAGTGGGGTTCCGCTCCCCCTTTGTATTTTTTAAGCAAAAAATTTTAAATCATACACAACTTTTTTGTGAAAAACCCGTGAGGTGTAATTATTTGAATCTATACTAAAAGTTTCTGCTTGTGTTGTTGTTTCACCTAAGCAAAAAAAGGGGTGCGGCTTTTCTATAGTCCATTTTTGAATACAGGTTTCCCATTTAAATTTTGGGAAAATTCAAAGTGGGGGTTTATCTGCGCGTTGTGTGTCTTGTTGTTACGTTAGCATTGATATAAAAAAAGGACCACAAAGCACAACCCTTTAAAAGTAGTCCCCTGCCACCCACCCAAACGCGATTTACAGAAACCGACATTAAAACCGGGCGCGATACTGATTTTGTGTAAATATATAGAACACGATAGCGAAAATCAATATACAAGTACGTAGTTTTGCAAAAAATTTAAAAACAGAAGGTTTCTAAAACGCGCATAAATAATTTTTGCCTTTAGATTAAACGCGCGAAAGGGGTTATCTTCTATTGTAAATTTAAAGAACATTTAAAGTAGCAGATAATATGCGTTAGCTGGGGTTGAGAAAGCATTTTTCCCCCCCCTTCGTAGCGCGATGGCCCCTAAGCCCGGCCCACCCTGAACTGCCTACGGAATTCAAAATCCAACAGGAAAACAAACCCCTTTAAAGCAACACGTACTATTATAAAATTTTGACGTCAAGGGAAGAGGGGTTACGGGTTTGCTTGCAGGGTTTGATGAGGCTTGTGCAACGGGGAAATTTTAAAACGATGGTAATGATTTTTACAACTTTGCTTAGGGGAAATTTTAAAGTATCGTGTAAGGGGGAATTTTTTTTGGCGAATCCATACGCGAATATGATTTTGAGGTTTGCATGGGGGAGGGTAATTATAGCGTTTTTCAAAAAGCCTTTTGGCTTTTCGAACCAACTTTGTGTAATTAGAACGCATAAGCCGTATGTGGGGTTTTAAAAAGCAATAGAAAAAAAAAAACCGTTAAACCTTTTTAAAACAGTAAAGGAATGCGGGAAAGTTTAACCCGGGGTTTGGAAAAGGAGAAGGGGTTAATTAAAAGCCCCTTTAAAAAAAAACGTTTGGGGGCCCCGGCAAAGGGGGGAATCAATCGTAAAAAAAAAAGGGAAAAATGAAAAAATTATACTCCATTGCGTTTTCACATTTTCCCACACCCAATGTACCACGCCCTTGCCCAAAAGTAACCCGGGGGACATTTAAAAAACACATCAATAAAGAAAAACCTTTTTTCACTTACCGAATGTCGCCCTTTATGTGGTTTCGTTACCGATCTGTCGATGGGGTATCGTCATTCGGTGTCGTTTTTAAGTTGCCCCTTATTCCACGTTTGAGATCAAGCAGATCATTTGTTATTGATTAAAAACGACGAGTTTTAAAACGAGGTTTTACATTAAATTTGAATTAGCATTTTTGAAAATAAAACCAATGAAAATAAAAAATTTTCGGGATGAAATCGGTCGAGACTTTTTGGTTTAAATGAAAGGGGTGTAGTATCGGGGGTGTGCCCTGGGCCGTTTCCCGGGACAAGGGTCAATAAATGTGAAAAAAGCCCATTTAGTCACACTTTCTTTTCACTGATTTAACCACAGCAAAAAGCGACGGATTGAACTCAAACGCGACAAAAAAAGTTGCCATAAAAGTTTTTGAGATGAAATTTTGGGATATTAAGGCGGATTCATCAACTGGAAGGACAAAAAACCCGCGAAGATTTCATGGGAAAAATGTTCCCTTTTAAGTCTTCTGCTTTATAAACAAACAGCAATTTTAGGGATATTTATAACGCAAAAAACAGTGTATACGCAAATTTCCACACTAATTAGGAACTCGGAATAATGAAAACTCCACTGCTTTTTAGAATTT
>JAROYE020000203.1:0-14862 GCA_029619315.2 Dynastes maya
ACACCACCACACCCACCCCAAAACCATCACAATAAAACACCCACAAACCACCAAACACAAACAAAAAAAACCAAACCACAAACAACAACCCCCACAAACACAAAAAATCAACAAAACCAACAAAACAATCACACAAACCCCCCAAAAACAAACCCACACCACACCACAAACACCCACAATCACACACAACACACATCACCAACAACTCATCACAACACATCCACATCAAACACAATCAAAAAGCAGCACACCACACACCCCCCCAAAACACAACATCAACAAACACACACACACAACACAACAAACATCACAACACCCACACAAACCACACTCAATCACACACCAGACACACACACAATCCCAATCCAACACAAAAAACAAGTCACACGAGCACACACATCCTCAAAAACACCCACACAACATCACACAATCAACTCACACAAATCATACACACAACACCCAACACACACAAATCACCACACAACACACACCACACACACACACCCAACACACAACACACACACCCCAACAATCACAACACAACAAGCACACACCAACCACACAATCACACACCAACTACAACTACTCACCCACAACCAACCAGCACGAAATCACACAAACTCACACACACAGCCCAACACACACATCAACAATCAAGCAAACACACCAAAACACACAACACCCACACCCCCACCACATCAATCATCAACACCAAATCACACCCAATCAATCAACCCACATACAACCCCCCCCCACACATCACACACAACATCACCACAATCACCAACACAAATCCACTCATCACCCAAGGAACCACAACATCAAGAACAATCACACCACCACAAACAATCACAATCAACAACACCTCACCAACACAACCCTAACATCCACTACACACACCACAATCAACCAGACATCAACAACAACACACACAACAACACCACCTCAAAAAACACACCTTACACCCAACAACACCAACACACCCATCATCACCCACAACAACACAACCCACATCCCAAATCACCAATCACATAAACACACACACAACCATCCACAACCAACTCAATAAACAAACCCAAACGCTCACAAACATCACACAAACAATAAACACACAAACAACACAAATACACATCATCATCAACCACACACAAAAAACCCAAACAAAAAAACAATCCAACACACACACTACAACAAACCCAGACACATCACAACACAACACAATCATCACACACAAAGCCACACAACCATCACACACATCACCACACACACCCACCACAACACAACCATCATCACAAAAACACACACAAACAACAAACAGCCGCAAACACACATACATCACAATCAAACACAACACACAAAAAAGCACCATCCAATCAAAACACAACCACACCAACAACATCCACCAAATCACAACACCACCCAACACACACCACAACATCCTCCATCAAAACACACACACAATCACACAAATCACACACAAGCACACAACATGCTGACAGTGCACAACACACACAACATCACTTCAATCACAATCAAAAATCAATCACACACACACACAACACACCAAACTAGCACAATCACACAACACAACACACATCCCAAAACATCACACACACACACACACATCAACAACAACACAATCACACATCAATCACATAAAAACAACACAATCACACACCAACACACACACAATCAATCACACAAAAACAACCAACCCAAATCACACAACACAACACACAAACACACATCATCAACACACACACACAACACATCACCACACAACCAACAATCACACACAACAAGCAATCACAAAACAACACACACAACGGCGCGGATCAACAAACAATCCAAATCAGATCCACACAACAAACACAATCACAATCAACACACACAACAAAAACACACAACACAAACCCCAACACAAACAATCACACACAACATCAACACAACATCAAACAAAACAAAACAAATACACAGCCAACAAAACAAACACATCAAACAAACTCAAACAACATCACAACAATCACACTCACCAACACACACACATCCAAACACAATCACCACACATCACCACACAAATCATCCACACACATCACACACACACACAAAACACACTCACCTCAACAAATCACAACGATCACACCTATCACACACAAAATCAACCCAACATCAAACAACACACACAACACACACCACAACAACAACAAATCACACACACACAATCACCACACAAACCATCACAATCAAACACAATCAAACAACAAACAACCCCAACAATCAACACAGGACAACAGACAGGCAACATCACAATCACCCACAACACCTATCAAACGCCACAACACAAAGTCCAAAAAACACAATCAAACACCACACAACAACACATCACAACACAAACAACACCACCGCAACACAACACCAAACACACAAATAAATCACAACCACACATTCAACATCAAAACAAACACAATCATCACAATCACAACACACCAACAAACATCTCAACAAATCAAATCAAAAATCCCCACACCAAATCACACACACACACATCACATCACATCATCACATCACCACACACTACAACACAAACACACACACATCACATCAAATCACAAAAATCAACACACAAAATACACCAACAAAACATCACAAAACACATCAACAATCTCATCAAACCAGACACAAACAACACATCAAAGATCACACCACAACACACACACAACACAACAACCACATCAACACAACAACACAATCTCAGTCACTCAACACACATCACCACACAACAACACCCCCAAAACAAACACACCAACAACACAACACACAGAACACACACACACAAACACAAAAACACACACACACACACAGCACACACACACTCACACAACAATCATCACACAAGCAACACATCAACACACACACCAACACACAAACCACACACACACACCACAACACCACACACACAAAACCCAACACATCAACAACATCATCAGCACAATCACACACACTCAACCACAACAACACACAAAACACAACACACACACAAAGATCAACAACACACATCACAACAAACAACAAACAACACAAAATACATAACACAACACAACAGTGCTGAACACACACCACATCACATCACACAATCACAAACACAACAACACGACACACAAACAAACACCACACAACACAATCACACACAAACATCCAAACACAACGACATCATCACACAACACACAAACACACACATCACATCACAACACACACACAAAACAAATTCAAACACAAAACCATCACACACAGACAACACAATCAACACAACACAACAACAAACAAATCAACAACAAACAACACACAACAAACCACACACACAACAAGCACACACTCACACAAACACAACACCACACAACAAAAACAATCAACAACACATTTTCACATCAATCTCACACACCACAACACACACATCACACTAAGTCAACAACACACCAAACACACTTCCAACCAAAACAACAACAAGCATAAAAACCAACAAACACAATCACATTCACAACCACACAATACAACACAAACACAACACACACACAAACAACCAAAATCATCAAAATAATCAACAAACAAACAACACAAACACAACCACACACACACAACATCAAACGACAACACACACCACCACACACAAACACCACACACAAAAAAACACAACACATACACACAACCACACACCACACAAACACACACACAACAATCAATCAAAATCATCACAATCAACCAAACACACAACAACACAAAAAAACACCACACAAAACACAAATCAAATCCACACAAAAACACACACACAACATCACACACACACACCATCCAAACACACTCTGACAGCACAACACAACACAAACCAGCACACCACACACACACACAACACACACCCACACACCAGTGCAACACAACCACACAAAACACACAAGTCATCAACCAAAACATCTACAATCAACACAAAACACACCACAGTACAACACACACAAAACACACACAAACACACCATCCCACACACAATCAACAACACAACAATCAAAAACAAAAACAACACACACACATCACAAATCACACACACAAACAAACAAGCACACACATCACACCACCTCACAACAACAACAACACAGTCAAACACCCACAACCGCACCACAAATCACATCAAAACACACAACAAAACACACCACACAACACCATCACAACAACACACAACACACCAACACACACAACACACACACAAACAACACACACACAACACGCAACACAATCAGCATCACACACACACACAAACATCAACACACACAAAAACAATCACACACAACAAACACACCATCACACACACACACACCCCCCAAAAATCAAAACACAACTCAACACAACAGCTGCTGATAAAAACAAACACAACAACACAACTATCACACACAACCAACACCACAACACACACACACAATCAAAAACAACAAACACAACACAACACATCACACATCAACAAACAAACACAAACAGAACCAACAATCTACACACACAAACAACACCAAACCCACCAACACACACCACAACACACACACAATATCACACAACCAACACCATCCCACATTCCATCATAACAAACACAATCACAAACAACAACAACAACTAAAATTAAACCAATCAATCACACACAATCAAACACACACAACAACACGATATCACACACAACAACAACACACACACTCAACACCATCACACATCAATCACACAATCATTCACAACATCCCAAACCACAACACAACACACACACATCACACACACATCACACCAGACACAATCAAACAATCACACAACACAACAACATCATCACAAACCCACTCATCATCACACACAACATCCCACACAAACACAACACACCCACACACAACACAACACAACCTCAACCAACTATACAACACAAAACAACCAATCATCGATCACACACCAACAATCACACACAACAACACAAACAAACAATACAAAACACAATCCAACATCACACACATCCCACAAAAAATCACATCACACCCACACACACACCAACGACAATCACACACATCACACACACCAACACCACACATCCATCAACACTCCATCACTATCAACACACCACACACAAACCAACCCCAATCAACACATCACAAACACACACTCAACACCAGACATCACACACACAACACAACCACACACAACAACAACACACATCCCACCTGACACAACCACAACCCACCACAATCACCACACCAACACACACAACAAACACACCCCCAACAACACACAACACTCTACAACCAATCACCCAAAACACAACCATCACCCCACACCTCCTCCTATCACCCCACACAACATCACCCCATCACAAATCAGCATCATTCACAAACCAACATCCAAGCACCCACACATCACATAATCAAACACACCTACATCAACACAACACCCACCAGCCCCCCACCCCACACCCAACCCCACAGCACAACAACACACCCACACACACCCACACACCATCAAACATCCCAACATCAACAACAACAACACACCATAATCCCCACACAGACCAATCACACACCTCACCTCACACACACACACAGCAACCACACACAATCACACACACACAACCAAACCCACACAACACAATCCACCCCCACACACATCACCCACAGCAAACACACACAAACAACAATCATCAAGTCAACACCACCAATCACCCACAACCATCAACACACAACACAACACACACATCCACCCCACACACAACACACACACCACCAACAACTCAACACAACCCAACACACACACCACAACCAAACACAAACACAACCAATCCATCACCCAACATCAAACACACAGCATCACAAAACAAGACCACACAATCCACAAAACACAAACACACACATCACCCAAACACACAAACACACAACACACACACGACAACACACAACATAACAACACAACAACAACAAAATAACACACTCAACACAAACCACACACACCATACACAATCACATAACAACACTACACACACACAAAACACAACACATCACACAAAAACACCACACACACACCACACACACACATCAACAAATGCAAGCACAACAACAAAACACATCAAACAACAATCACATCAACAACACACACAACACAACACATCACACAAACACACACACACACACCACCAACATCACACACAACCAACACACCACACACACACACAGCACACAACACAACAACACAAACACACAACAACCACACACAACAACTCACAACCCACACACACAACAACATCACACAAACACCACCAAACACACACACACCACAATCATACACCACACACACACCACCACACACACCCCAACCAACACAAAACAACACACAACACACACACACACAACATCACAAACACAAACACATCCAACATCACACAGCACATGCATCAACCAACACCACATCAACACAACACTAACACAAACAACACACAACACACACAATCACACAATCACATCACACAAAACACACACCCAAACAACAAAACAACACACACAACATCCAACACACACAAAAATCACACAACAACAGCCCACAAACAACACACACACAAACATCACACCCAAACAACACCCACACCACACACACCATACAACCACCCACCCTCACACAACAACCACACAAAATCAAACACAGCACACCACACAACAACCAAACCATCACACAAAAAACACCCTCAACACCACATCAACACATCACACACACAAACCCACAACACACACATCAACACCACAATCAGTCAAACAAAACATCACATCAAACACACACACACACAAACAACTACACCAAAACACAACACACACAAACAACCAATCACACACACACAAACCCACATCAACAATCACCTCACCCAACAATCACAAAACACAACAATCAACAACACACAAATCCCACCACAACACACCAACAAAACAAAATCCCACACACTCACAAACACACAAACATCACAACCACCCACACACACAACACACATCACACACAAACAACACACCCAACACACAACACAAACACACACAAACAAACAAGCACACACAACAAACACACAACCACAACACATCAATCACACACCACCAACCAAACACAACACAAACAACACAACATCAACACAACATCAACAATAAACAAAACATCACACACACAACAATCACAAACAAATCAACACACTCACAATCACACACACACACAAAACACAACACACACAACCATGCACACACATCACCAATCAAAATCACACACACACCCAACACACACAACACACACACCACATAACCACACTCATCACAACAGAACTCTCAAACACACACCCCACACACACAACAAACATCATCCACAACACCAAACATCTCACCCCAATCAAGCAGCAAACAAAATATCACTCCCACACACACAACACACAAACAACACAAAACATCAAAATCAACAAACATACACACAACACACCAACATCACACCAAACCAAAACACACAAACAATCAACACAACACACAAAGCATCAACACACAATCACAACACACACCAATCATCACACAAAAAAAATCAACACACACACACAACAAACCACACACACACACCAGTGTGACACACACAACACACAACACCACAACAAAACAAAAAACACACACAACAAACACAACACACAAGCATCACCAGCACCAATCAACACTCAACACACACACAACACACAGCAACACAACACACAACAAAAAACACACACTAAATCACATACACAACAAACCCCGTTACACATCACCAATCATCAACCACAACACACACAAACAAATCACATAACACAACCACACACACACACAACATCACACACACACCACAAGCACACAGCACAACAACACACACACACACACACAACAACCGACACATCACACACACACACACATCACACACACCCAACCAACACAAAACAACATCAACAAACACACATCACACACAACAACACAAACACACATCCACACACCACACCACACAACATACAAACACAATCACAACAACACACACAACACAAAACACAACAATCACAATCAACACACACACAAACAGTCTGCCACACACAACACACACCCACACAACAAACACCCACACATCAAACACCACACAAGCAACAACACAACACACAACACCACACACAACACACACACACACACACAACACATCACAAACCATCACAGACCACATCACACCACCAACACACAATCACAACACTCAACAAACAAACAAAACAATCAACACACACACCACAATCAAAACACGACATCTATAACACACACACAAATCCCAACACACAACACACACAACACAAAATCAAACAAACCACACACAACAACAACAAACAACACACACAACACATCCACAAATCATCACATACAAACAATCAGACAAACACCCACACAATCAACATCAACCCATCACAACAAGCACAAACCAAAACACAAATCACCACATCATCAACAACAACACAGAACACCCACACGTCGCACACAAAAAGCACACACAACACATCACCACCAAACATCAAACAATCAATCACAACCAACACAAAAACACACATCAACAAAATCAATCATACAAAAATCAAACACGCAATCCACACCACACCACAACATCAAATCGCTGACAATCAACAACCACCAGCAACATCATCAACACACAACACAACAGATCACACACACACACACACAAACACACACACAACACAACATCAAAACATAACCAACACCACACACACAACACACACCACACAACACCACACAACACACATCACACACATCACACATAAAACATCTACTGTCATCTACCAACAATCACACACCAACCACAAACAAAACACAAAAACACACACACACTCCAGTCAAAGAACACACCATCACACAAACCACAACTACAGCAACACAACACACAACAACAAGCACCAACACACACACACACACACACACCATCAACAAAGCACCAATCACACACAACACACACCACACACAACACACACCACAAACACACACAACAACACAATCATCAACACACACACAAACACAAAAATCACACACAACAATCACACACACACACAACACAACACAACAACACACACAAAACCACACAACACACACACAACAAAACACACACACATCAAACAACACACACAATCACACACACATCACACACACACACCAAACCAACCACCAATCCCACACACAACCACCACAACAACAAACACACAACAGCAACACAACACCACAATCACACACAAAAACCACACACACAACACACTCACCACAAACATCACAAATCCCAACAAAACATCACACACAAAACACAACACACACACATCAACAACAATCACGCAAAACACACGTTCAACACACAAACACACATTCACACACCAACAACACACACTATCACACACAAAACCACCACACACCACATCAACAACACAAACACAACAACAACACACAAAAAACAAACACACCACAATTCAATCCACACACAATCACACACACCACACAAATCACAATCACAACAAACAAATCAATCAAAAGCACACACAAACACACACAACACACATCACACACAAAAACACAACACATCACACATCACACAATCATCACAAAAACACAACAATCAAACACACATCACACATCACTCAAATCAACACACAAATCACCACACAACAACACACAAGACAGATAAACAACACACACACAACACAACACACACACATACACCAAAAGCAACACACACACAACACATCAACACACACAAACCCACACAAATCACACAAAACCAGTCCACAACACAATACACACACACACAACAATCACACAACAACAACCAAACACACACAAACACACACCCAACATCACACACAACTACACAACACACAAAGCACAACACACAACACAAAAACCATCAATCACAAAACATCACACACAACACACACACACATCACACAAACACATCACACCCACCAACAACATCACCCACACACACACACACACCACAAAAAACATCACACAGCACAACCACCCAAATCAGAACACAACACACAAATATCAACAACAACACACACACACAATCACACAACACACACATCAAAACACAATCAATGCACACACACACAACACAAAGTCACAGCACAACACAAAAACAACAACAAACACAAACAAAACACAACAACATCACACATCACATCCACACACACACCAAAAATCAACACACACACACAACACAAATCACACCACAACAACCACACCACAACACCCAAATCATCACACACACCCACAACATCACCAAGATCCATCACAAACATCAACAACCACAACAACACATCACATCACATCACAAACACAACACACACAACACACATTCAACACACCCAACAACACACATCCACAACCACACCCACACACACAAACAACACACACAACCACAAAAAACACATCACACATCACACAACATCACACACATCACAACATCATCACACACAACAACACAACACAATCACACAACACACATCTACACAAAAATCAACACACAATCACAACACACACACAAACACCACAACACACACAACACCACAACACAACAATCACACATCACACACAAGACACACCACTATCACACAACACACACACAACCCCACACAACACACACATCAAAATCACACAACACCAGAACACTTCACACACACACCTCACACACACAAATTCACACACACAACATCACAACACCACCACACACACACCAACACCCACACAACCCCCACAATCAACAAACCACACAACACACACAACACATCACACACCCACACACACAACAAACCACAAACAAACATCAACACACAACACAACACTATCAACACAATCAACACACAACACACAACACACACACACATCACACAATCAACAACACACACACACACACACATCACAACAACACAACACCAAAACATCACATCAACCACCAAACACAAACACACACAAGCCAACCAACCACACACACACAACACACACCACAGACACACAAACAACACACACACACACATCACACAACAACACACAAACATCACAAACACAAACACACAAAACTCCACAGCACAAACACACACACAAACACAAACAACAACACCACATCCACACACAACACATCAACAACATCAACAACAACAAACACCACAATCACACACACACAACACATAGCAACAACAACAACACACACCCACAAACACACAACACCAAAACACCAATAGACACAAACACACACACAACAGATCCACACACACACAAATCACCATCACATCACAACAAACAACAACACACACACACCACACAACAACATCACACACCCCACACACACACACACCAACACATCCACACAACAACCATACAAACAACCAACCAACACTACAAAACACCACACACACAACAACACACAGCACACACACAACACACCTACACAACACACCACACACACAAACACACACACAACAACACACAACAACAACACACAAAAACAAATCAAAACACACAAACAACAAGACAACACACAACACAAACAACACACACACACAAACACACATCAACACACACACCAACATCAAACAAATCACTCAACCAAAACAAACACCACAACACCACACACACACAACAACACATACACACCAATCATCACCTACAACACCACACACACACACAACAACAACCATACACAGTTAAAACTTCACACAACACACAACACACACCACCACACAAACACACAACAACAACACAACACCTCAACCACAACACACACACCACACACACACACAACAAACACACACACATCACACATCACACACACACACACACCCACACACACACACACACACACACAACACCACAAACACACACCAATCAACAGCATCAACACTCATACACACACCACACACACACACACGAGACACACACACCACAACACACACAACACACTCACAAATCACACACACCACAGTCGCACAACACATCCATCACACACAACAGCAACACACACACACACAATCACACACACACCACACACACAACACACACATTCACACACACATCCCCACATCACAACACACCCACAAATTATCACAACACCCAACACACAATACACCACACACACACACACACAACACAAACATATCAATCACACACACATCACCGACACACACCACACACACACACACACAACACAACACAACACACATCCAGCAAACCACACACACACACAACACAACACAAACACACAACAACACACAACACACACAACACAACAATCACACAAATCACACACACAAACACATCACACAGCACACACACACACACACACACACACACACACACACACACACACACAGACACACAACACTACACCAACACCACACACACACACACAACACCCAAATTCACATAACAACACACAAACACAACAACAAACAACAACAACACAAACAACACACAACAACACACACAACACACACATCAACAAAATCAACCCACACAAATCAACACAACACACACACACAATCACACACACACAAATCATCATGCAAAACACAATCACACAAATCAACACACACCAACAACAACACACACACAACACAACCACACACACCATCACACAACAAACACACAATCACACACACACAACACACACACACACACAATCAACACACAACACAACAGCAAACAAACACATCACACACCAACACACACACACATCAACATCAACACACCCCACACACACACCACACAACACAATCACACACAACAACACACACATCACACATCACACACACACACATACACACCACACACACACACACAACACAATCACACAAACACAACACAATCACACCCCCACACCATCATCACCCCCAAAACAACACAACACCACATCCACCACACACAAAACCCACACAAACACACAACATACACACACACACACCACACACAACACACAACACCACACACCACAACACATCACAAGCAATCCCCCACAACACACACACACACACAAACCAGCACACAACATCACACACACACACACAACACACACACACACACACTCACACACACACACAAGCAACCATCACAGTTCACACACCGCACACACACATCACACACACACAAGCACACACACACCAAAATCACACAACCACACTACACAAACAACACAACACCCACAACACACAACACAACACAACACAACACAATCAATCACACAACACACACACACACACCAAACAAATCATTCAACACAACACAATCACACACAAACAACACACCTCACCACACACTACAACACAACACACAACACACACACAACACACACACACACACAACAACAGCACAAGCACAAACAAACCACACACACAATCAACACACACCACAAGACCACACAATCACACACACTAGCAACACACAACATCACACAAACACCCACAACACACACCAACAACAACACAAAAATCACACACCACAACACCAACAAACACCACACATCAAACACACAATCACACCCCCAACACACACAATCATACACACACATCATCACAACACACACAAACACACCTCACACACAACACATCACAAAAACACAACAACATACACAACACACAAACACAAAACCAACACACACAACACACAACCACCCACAATCACAACACAACAAGCAAACATCACAAACCCCCACAACACACACACACACACACACAACACACCAAAACACACACAATCCACACACAACAAACACAATCACACACACATCACACACACAAACCACAACACACAACATCACACACCAATCAGCACACACCAACAGCACACACCACCACAACACCTCACACACACAAAACACACACAGCACAATCCACACACACAACATCAAACATCAAAACACTCACCAACACCACAACAACCACACAACAATCCCACCACAAACATCAAACATCAACAACAACACACACACCAACAACAAACCCCAACCACACACAAAAAAAAAAAAACAACCCCACAAAAACAACAAACACAACAACACAAACCCCCAAACAAAAAACCCCAACACCCAACACAACACCCAACACATCACCCCCAACACAACCCCAAATCCCCCACACACCCCAACAACAATCAACCCCAAACCAAAAAACCCAACCCCCAAAACCCCACCCAAAACCCCAAACACACTCCAAACCCCCACCCACACCCAAACCCACCAACCCCCCCAAAAACACCCAAAAAAACACAACCCACAACAACAACCCCACCACACAACCCCCAACACAACCCAAATTACACACCCAAAATCCCAACCAAACACCCCCACAAATCCCCCCCCAAAAAAACACCACAACACCCCACAACCCCAACCCCAAAAACAATTCAAAACACCCCACCCCCACCAAAAAAAATCAATCAACACCAAAACAACACCCACAATCCCAACAACAACTCACAAACCCCAACACCCCAAACCCCACCCACCAACCAACCCCCCCCAAAACCCCACCCAAACCCCACTCCCCCAAACCCCCACCAACCCCCCCAAACCACAAACACACCACCAACACCCACAAAACCACCACCCCCCCACCCCCCAACCCCCCACAAAAACCCCCAACACAAAAGCAACCAACAACCACAACAACAAAACCAACAAACTCAAACAAAAACCCAAACACATACAAACAACACACAAAACCCAATCACATTCAACCCAAACACAAAACAACAACAAAAACAACACACAACAACACCAAAAAATCCAAAAAAA
>JAROYE020000204.1:0-14761 GCA_029619315.2 Dynastes maya
TATAAATATTTGCATATTGAAGTTTGTGATGATTTGTATTTTTTATGTTTTTGTTACACACATTTACCGTTATGAAATAAAAATTAAAAAAAATCGTTTAACTTTATTGAAAGGAGTAGATTTAAGAAATTTACAAAGAAATTCAATAGAATAAATGCTTTAATTTCAATAGTACCTTCTCTTAAATGGACATTTCCAATAACCGGATAGAGATCGTGGAACCATCGGTATCCGCATATAGTGGGAGTTTTCATTGTACACACGCTAAATCTATCGAAATTTGCCAAACAGTTGACATTTATCAACAGAATTACAAATTAAGTAGGTACAACTGCGGATACCAGTGCTGTGGTACTTAAGTAGAGCAGTGGAAAAAAGGAAAGCTCATTTCTTCAACGTAATGCTGTACATCAATTCTTCACGATTTCTGAATATTACGTGTAGACCTTGAAGCATTTCCGAAGATGCAAAGATTATTATTGCATCAGTTGTACTGGATCTTGTACTGGACAATGTTATAATTTAGGTTCAATACACGAGATAGTTTTAAAATATTTCCACATAACATAGAAACAAGTACTTTTTTGTCAAATTCAGTTCATAGTCCCTTATAAGTCTGTACATTTCCCCCAGTGATAATCTCATCTCTTAATCCGTCCAAATATTAGTAACATCTTGCGCTGCACAATAGCCATTTGCGAATGTAATGGCCTCCTTATTCCTCATAAAATATCTGTCCTCCGAGCTAAACTTTGAGCTTAAGAACAAAAACGTCTTTTCTTCAAAATGCGGCCATTTTCCTCAATTGTCGTGCCAGTTCCGCTTACAAGTAATGTACGTATATGCCTCCGTATTGTTTTCCTTTTTTAAAATAGGTAGTCGATTAACACAACTCAATGACTGTCTCAAAATACAGTTGCCATCACTTTTCCAGCCGAGGAAACAGTCATTGCCTTTTTCGGAGACGATTCACTCTTCGCAATCTACTGTTTCAACAGTAATACAGTTACTAATCGACTCCAAAACTCCGACTTATTTTACATAACTTGCTTCAGCAGAGTGTTGGAAACATTCATTCGAACGCGTTTGTCAACGCATGCGCAATTATATTTCCAGAATATTTTTGACAAGTAACACCATCTTCGTTTTGAGGCTTCAAACCTTTCAAACTACCTTGGAAATTATCTCGGAATATTGGTTCCAACGCATTCTTTTATCACGGATTCATAAATGTTTGAAAATAATCCACCATTAATTTGGGGTGGATTTTAACCGCTAAAACCCCCTTTGGATGCGCCTACTGGATACCTTATAGCTATAGTTTTAGCGTACAAAAGAGCGTATCTTTGCTGTTCGGTTATTATTCAGATATGGATTATTCACATAAATTTTACCAATACAGGGTTCGGCAAAAGTAACGCATTAGTGTAATATCTCTGTAAATATAAACAACAACAAAAAATATTAACTAAATTTGTTTGTCAAGTTATTTTCCACCATTTATGGTTTTTTTAAAATTACTTCTTATTGTATCACAAAGAATATATACACATCGAGAAAATGTGGAATTAGCTATATCTATATATGTAAGGCGAGAGAACGAGAGCGGGATTCAGTGGAATCCGATCGATTCGATGCGGGTCGCGTGTTCGTACTGCTAGTACCTTTTAACAACGTAGGTATGTTAGACCTACAGTGTGCAAGAACTCACGTAATCATTTGAAGTCATGGTCACCTGGAATGAATGTAAAAAAATGAAAACAGATTCTGATGAAATAAAAGAAAGAAAAATAAATACTCTAGAAATTGTTACTAGATCGTCCGCACATAATGCAGTCTGCCTCGTAACTAACCACATCGGTACCACTGGCCGCTAATCCCTCCCGCTGGCGGTGAATTACCCATTCGTGTTCACCGTTGCCGCATGTACGCCTTTTCGTATAGGTAGACATTTTCTTTCCTTATGTGTATATTTTAGCGATAATGCAACATTTTTTGGCAGATTCGGAATCCTTATAATTTCTTAATATGAATATGGATTGTTTTCATGTGGTCAGTTTTAACAAAAAAAAGATATTTAAGCATTTTTTAATATTGAGTCCCACTCATTTCGTTCTTACCGTTATTATACGATAATGGCAGCAAAAACATTGTGTGGATCTACTTTGTACAACGTATGTCAAGAATTATTTGTTCTTGTAAAAATAACTAAAACTAAAAGAATCGAATCCGTATGGTAGCAAAGTCCTATAGCACAATCAATGGTTTCGAGATTGGTTGCTAAAAGAGGAACGGACGATGGTCGAGATAGCCCTAAAGCCGGCCCCCCCAATCAACCTCTAATGAAGACCGATCTCTAGATGTGTTACTGTAACGGATAATCCAATTATGTCAACCACTCAACTGGCATTAGAAAATGATATAAGTTCGAGATCTGAGATATAAGCCCTATAGGATACATCTTCTACGTAGGCTTAACAAAGATGATCCAGGCAGGCGAATGCAGTTTTGTGGAACAATGATGGAAATGTCTATTAATAATCTTAATGCTTTCAATAATATTTTATTTTCTGACGATGCTACGTTTTGTCTTAACGGATTTTTAAATAGACATAACTGCTGTTATTGCTCGACTGAGAATCCACATTGGATGATGGAACATCATACATAGCATCCCCAAACACTTAATGTGTGGGCTGGCATTTTGGGCAACGAATAATAGGTCCATAATTCTTAGAAAACACCTTAAACCCGGGGGCGGTTATTTAACTTACTGCGTAGCACATTGTACCAGACATTTTGAATCTGTTTTCCCAATGGTAATCAACCAATATATGGGCCCAAAACATGACCTATAGTTTCAACAAGATGGGACTCCACCGCATCTACAACTAATGCTCGACAATACTTAGAAACCATTTTTCCCGTTCGTTGGATTTGACCTCGCGATTTTATTGAAAGGCCCGCTAGTCCCCCGATTTAAACCCATTGGATTTCTTTCTGTGGGGTCACTTTAAAAACAAAATGTCAAGGAGAAACACCAAACTGAGAAGATTTAAGAATGAAACTTACAAGTTAATCACTTTAAAGGGCTTCAAAATACTATTCGCAATTTTTGGGAACGTTTAATTTTTATTTTCGTGTTTTTATTAAATTTTAATTTTTTCTCAATATTTTTGTTATCTAACCCCATGAAAACAAAAATACATCCGTATTAAGAATTTAGAAGGATTCCAAATCTGCCAAAAATGTTACTGTTACTACTTAAAAAAATATTTTTTTTTTGTTACCATAAAAAGTTTTTTTGAAAAGAAAATTTACAATACTCTTGGTTTCCGGATGGAACCGCGTCGTTGTCGTAACTTGGCCAGCGTTTCGTCCACACTCTTATGGCCATCTTCTGGTCTTCAGTCAGTATGCAGTTACAAGCAGCCCTGAAGATGTCCCAAGATGTCGGCCAAAGCTACGGCAACGACGCGGGTTTTGGTATATTTGTATTATTGACGAAACCCCGGAAGCCTACGGACCAAGATTCACAAATGGGGGAAAATAATAGAAATAACTTGTTAAACAATCTTTTTTCTAAAGTTTATACTTACAGAGATATTAGACTACCCTTACTTTGCCAAAAACAACCCTGTATAATAAATTTAGTAATTATAAAATAACACTGTTAGATTAACTGTTAACATTCCCGAAAACTAATTGAACAAGTAAATGTTTCTTTTTATTTTCCATATTTGTATAGATTATAGATGTGTGTAATGTGGCAATTCCTATTAGCATGGATAGTTTAGTTAAGGAAAAGGTAATATCTTTTTTTTTCGGCTTCTGACTGAGCTTACAATTATTTCTTTATTGCTCAATCATTGATAATTATTGTATTTCCCTCCCTCCCCATTTTCTTAAACAAATTTTCATAAACCGTATGTCTTGCATACCCTCATCTTATACAATTAGTACACAAATTTTAATAGAAAACCTTCCCCCCAAAATTGCTTGAACATTATGTCATAAAATCTACGCATTATATATAATATTTGACTTATTTGTTGAGAAATAGCAAGGGTTTTTTTAATCTACTGAATCGATGTATCTTACTACAGTGTTTGTTGTAATAACATGCACGCAGTAAATTTGAAATAGCAAAAAACATATTTAATAAAATATTAGTTAAGCGTGTAGTACAACACAATGCAATCCAACATTTGTTTTACAAAGCAAATCAGAAATTTTGTACATAGGTCTTACTTGGTTGATTGAAGCCGGACAATGCGAACGATTGGGCCTACAGCATTGCGAATGAGGTTCACGAGGAGAATAACAATTTTCCTTGAGCGGTGTGGCCACATAATTGTACATTTTACAATATTTAATGTTGTTCGGGTTTTTAAAATCGGTTTGACACTGCTAGCGTGCTTGCAGATCTTTAAATGCCCCTTTATGTCCACGCGCACATCTCCCACCTTTCAGAAATAGGGCTACTAGAGTGGGGGTAACAACGACTCCATGTGACGACTACATCTTTCTGAGCACATGGCTTCGATTTACGATGTATTGCGAAATGTTTATTCATTCATTTAATAGCAAGTACAGTCCATTCACTGTAAGTTCCGTCTTTTTAAAGGGCACTTCCCCTCCACAGTGATGCCAAATCCGCCAAACTGACGTTAGCCAATATAGGTTAGAAATCACAAGATTTTTAAATCACCGAAAAAAACCAATAAAAATATGGGAGTAATTAGTCATTCTGTTAAATTTAGGCAAATTTCTGGATATTTCTATAGTTATTCCGTTATCAATGCAAGATTTAAAAAATTCAAAAAATTCGATTGCGAAATTATAAACGGATTTACATTGCTAGAGGATAAGTAAGGGTTTTTAACCTGCAAAATTTTCAGATAAAGACGTTATATTAAACTTGACCAATACACCTTGAAGTATTACTCTATCAGAAATACAAAAAAAGGGAATGCATCAAATACAGAAAGAAATAAATGCGAACAACTAGACTGTTTATTAAATTTGTTGAATACATTATGCAAGCATATAAAATTCATTCAAGTCATTTATTGCTGTAGTGAAAAATATACAAGAGAAACAAGTGGTTATCGGGATTTTAAATACATAGGTGCGAAATGAGTACAAATGTAATTAAATATGTGAAAAACTCAATATTCATTCTCGGGTTTTCCGAACTTGAGATAATTTCTTCATCTGAAGATTCCCCTTCAAGGTTTAATTATCAAAGGTAACACCTCTTCTTGGTCAAAACCAATTTCCCCTCTCCCACCATTCAATGACAGTGTTTTCTGTATGGTTAACAGTATTGGACCACATTTCCGTTTGTAATGTGGTCAATTGACTCTTGCCACATACTCAACACTTTTTCCATCCCAGATCCATCTCTTCCGATATGATTGTTATAGTAAACCTTACTTATACCCCAAATGTTCTCAATAGCATTAAATATGCATGGTACCGGTGGCAATCGCAAAACTCTATGTCCGTACTGGTGTGCCAGTTCATCCACAGCATAAATTTTGTTTGGTTTATGTCTAAAATAGATATAATATATGTATTGTATATATTAAAAATAGTAAAACAACACTTACAATTGAACTAAATGAAATAGTTGCAATTTTAACAATCAGCAGCATATACAATGTTTTTTGTGTCAGCCAAGTTTGAATGTCCTGTTTTTTCCAAGCTGCTGTTGGAGAAACATTGACGCATGTTCGGGTGATATGGGGCATTGTCCATAATAATCATAGACGGTTTTTCCAAGTTTTTTAAATAAAATTTTCAACCATCCAAAAATGTCTCTGCATTCATTTCTCCGTGGTAACCCTGCTTTTTTTTGTTTTTGAGGGGAAATCAATGATGCACCAGGAATAAAACCACTGCGATTACCTGCATGTACTATGATTATCAAAAAATAATATTCATGTGGACCTCATGGGGCTATAATATCGTTCACTAACTTTTCCCATCAATTTTTGTTCTTTTAACACTTTGCACGCTGGTATCTTGCCAGGATCGACCAACTGTGCCATTCTCAAATACCCATGTTTCATCAAGGAATACCGGGTCCCAGAAATAACTATTTTTAATATTTTGAAAATAGTTTCGAAGGAATCAATTCTTAAAAGAGCAATATCCGAACGTTTCCATCATGGCTCTGCGAGGATCGTCTTTTTTCCAAGAAACCCAAAATTCTTTAAAATTTTCATTAACGAAGTTCTCCCCCCAGAGAAAATTTCATCATCCTTCAATTTTTGTAAAAGTAAAGTTAATGTTACCCTTTTTGTTCTGAAAAGATACAAATTTAGCACTTCAAACCCCATTAGAATATGTAAAGTATTACTTTTTTCTATACATATATAGAGTGCATTTCGGATGCCACAACAGTGAAATCATCAACAGCTGTCACTGTTTTTACGCGGTGTCTGGTTTTCTTGGGGGTACTGAGGGGGCGGCATTCTTTTACTTCTGTCGAGATACCACAAACGGTAGATTTATTAATTGACAGGGCATCTGCAACTCTCTAAAAATTAAGTTGTAGTATATGTAATAATCTTTTATTTAATTTTTTTCCTGACGAACAGAGACTAATGAATAAGGGGTCCACCATTATCACGTTCTCTTCAAAATAATTTATAAGTGACGCGACCAGCGCTTTTTAAATGCGAATTTAAACCTCTCGGCATAATGCGACAATTTTGTTCTGAAAAAGAACAGTTATTAAAACGTTATATAACACGATATATAATAACAAAATGCAACCAAAATGGAATAAAAAAAAGTCCCAAAGCACGAGAAAACAGTAAACAACTGATGTTTTGGTTATCTTGCAACGAAACATTGTGGAGGGGTGAAAGTTATTTATATACAATTTTCTTTTTCTATATTACAAACTTCAATAATTGAAATATTAGTTTCAATTAATTCAATTACTATATTCTTATAGTTCCAAAGGTGTTAAATTATTTCTAACACAAAAAGCAAATTTTATTCTTTTAAATTAGTTTTTTGGGAATTTTGTTTTTTGATTGGCATCATCAGCCCTCAATTTGGGGGAAGACGGAACTTAAGGTGAATCGACTATAGCTTTAAAAGAAAAAAATACTTCAATAGTTTTTTGATGCTTTAAATAAAACTTAAAAAACTACTTAAAACTTCCATAAAAACCACCATAAATTTCACAATTTATATTTCTAATTTACTTACAAACAAAAATTTGGGTCCGAGAAAAATTAGTGTGTTGTTATTTCCCTAAATCAAACATCATAGACATTCTAAATAAATTTAGGCGTCTCAACCTCCGTATGCAGTATACCCCCTTAGGGAATTTCAATTCACGGTTGCCAAAATCAAAAATCATATTTCCCCATTATTACTTCCGGTTCATTATTGCTTTTCATACAATAAAAACAAAACCCTTTTATAGATGTTTTAGAAGTTGATATAAAATTTTAAAAATTTAAAATACCAAAAATTTAAAGAGAAGAATAGTCAAAATTTAAAAAAAAATAGTTAAAATTTTGTATTATAAAATATGGAAATATTAAATATACAAAGATACAGACAATTTAATATTTGGGTAAAATATTTTGCAAAATTTTTTTAAAATTTGGGATGCCCGGGTTTAAAACTTTTTAATTGTGTTAAAAAAGGGGGGGCTTGTCGATTGTTTTGAGTGTTCTTCTTTTTTTTATTTTTTTCTGCCCTTTTTCCCCCCATATTCTTTGTATCTGGGCAAACGCGAAACAGTCAGTTTAGATTGTGGTGGGGGCGGCGATTATTTTTTCAGGCGTTCACAGCGTCGTACAAAATGTGCTTATGCGAGTATTGTTGTTATGTAGGCTGTCGTAATTATTTCGTATTGTCGCTTTTTTGTTTTAAAAAATGTCGCAGTTGGTACGTCGCAAAAAACGACCATGGCGACCAGTTAAAAATTTTATAGGGGGACTCCCGGACTTTTTTTTTGATGGCGCTAAAATTCAATGTCTATTTGAAAAATCCCTTTAATTGTTGGTCCAAAAGCCATTCCCAACGTCACATCGAAAACAAACAGCATTCTTCTGCAAAAATGACATAGGGAACCAAAAAAAAATTTTACTTTTTTTATGTGTTTCTTATTTTATTAATTTATCCTTTCGTTTATAGACAAAGAAGCTTTTTTCTCCTTCGGGAATAAATATCGGACTGAAAATTACCTGTGGGACTCGATAAAAATGTAGTGCCATTTGCTCGTGAACATATAAAAAAAGAATGAAAAAGGAATTGAAAAATAAAAAACTGGGGTTGGGGTGTTTAACGAAACAACAGATTGTCAAAAACTTCGGGGTTTAAATGAAGGTACTACAATAAACCATATCGACCGTCTCCCCCTCTTACTTGCTTAAAAAGATTTTAAAATTTACTGCGTGAATTTTAAAAGGGTGGTGTTGAACTCTTTGAAAAAATTTGAAGTTTCAACTAAAAATTTTTAATGTTTTGAGCGATGGTCCGCAAACTGGTTCTTTTGGCCCTCTCTTAAAGAACACAGGGGTAACTTCTTACTTAACGTGAAAAAATCCATATCAAACTTCGGCAAAAAGATTCCTACATTTTTCCACTAGAAAATGCATTGATTGCTAGTAAAAAGGGCCCGTGTTTCTAAAGTCCCCGAAACGTACCCGACTTTTCCAAACTGTGCCCCTGATTTCCCCTGAACCACCCAGCCGTTGTTCACGTTGGTGAACATGGTTGTGGGCTGTTTTTTTAACTCAACAAAATTTTGATCAAAAAAGAAGGGATTTTTAAAAATTTCCACCCGACAGAACTGCAGCATCAAGAAAAGCCGGAAAATATTTCAAATAGTCGGGGAAAGTTTAGAGTTTCAAAAAATAACAAAAATTTACTTCGACTAGCGGGGGGAATGGGAAAATTTAAAAAAAGTTTCGATGTCGCTATGATTCTGTTAAAATTGGAAAAAATTTCACCACAGTTATGCCTGTAGAAGGCGAAAAAAATTGGGTTGTAATACGAAAATTTAAAATTTTTTAGAAAAAGACCCCGATTTTCTTATTTGACAAATTTGTGAAGGGGCGTGTGGATGCATTAAGTTTTTCAAAGATTATTTTAAAATTGAAAATATAACATCGCTAGTTTACGAACTGTCGTTTTCGGCTTTAAAAAACATTCGCACGCCCGTCTCACTTGACTAAAACAGCTGTAAAAACTATCAATGATTAAAATATTTAACAATTTACCCATTTTTGTGATTTCACGGAGATTTTTTTTTAAAACGGAAAGTGTTTCACACTTTTTAATAATTTATTGCTTACCTTTTTTTTATGTGTAAACTTTTAGGGCCTCCCCACCCTCGGGCTGTTACCGCATATTTGCCCGGTTTAAATAATCCATGAAATAAACATTTTTCGTTAGAAGATTTCCCTTTAAAGGGTAAGAAAATCAGTAAAATTAAGTCGGTAACAATAACACCATGGAATAATTAGATTGTCCAGCGTCACTTGAAAATTTTAGAATGTGAAAGCTGCGAATTAGGGGCCAAGAACCATGTTATCCCCCCTTGAACCCTTTGTAAGGATTAGTTTTGGGTCCCACCTTGCCGATTTTCCATTCATTTATGAAAGGTTGCCCTATAAAAGGTCGTAATTGTCTTGGGGAACCTCCTTTTTTTTAAACGGCTTTTTGGGAAAAAATTTTTGGGGGGGGTTTTGTGATTACCGGTTTAAACCCAAAATGGTTCCCAAAGAACTTTAGGGTTTGGTGTGAAAAAAAAGACTGAAAAATTTATAAGTAACCCTTTATTTGGTGTTAAAAATGTTTACCTTGAAGGGGTTCACTGTTGGGGGGGGCTTGCCGGCTCCTCTGCGATCGCAATCGGGGCAAATGCGCTGGCAAAGATTTGCCCCCATAATTAACTTGCCATTAACTTTCCATCAGGTCCTTGAAGCGCATCGAGGTATTTTGGCCATCAACGTAATCCTAGAAAATTATATTTTAAAAAAAACAAAATTTTATATCCACAAAAAAAATTGCTTGGGAAAAAACAACAGGTTGTTAAAAAAATTTTGGTTTTTGTACTACAAAGCCACGTTTTTACACAAGCGTAGTTTTAAATTCAAAAAACCTGGATAAAATGCAAAAATATTTTTTAAAAAAATTTTTTTAGAAAAACATGTGGTGACTTTACAATAGCTACTCGGGTTATTTTTTAGCGTCACATTCTTTACAAATTCAGATAGAATTATTCCCCAAATATGAAAATCCAATGAAAGCATTACAAATAATCCTAACTATAACACAATTCTGTAAAAATTTTTCAAATATATTGTCTTGGTCCCTGTATTTACAAAAATTGTTGTTTTTTTTAAAATTGTTTAATTTTTTTCCAACTTTTCTTTTCCATTAGTAATTTTTAAAGGGAAAACAAAACATATCCCCCTTGATTTTTTGAAGCCGGGGCAAGGCAAAGTAGACCACGACCAGTGAACGACCCTTCAAAAATTTCCAGGTCTTTCCTTTGGGGTTGTGGCCCATTTTAATTGTACACTTTTCAAATTTAAGATTTCGGGGTTTAAAATAAATTTTAAACTGTTACGTGCTTACAATCTTTAAAAGCTCGTTTTTCCAAAGCAAGATATCTAGCAGCTTTCAAAAAGGTTTTGGAGGGGGATAAAACAAAAAAAAGTGATGTCCATGTTTTGAGACGTGGTTTTTAAATTTCGATATGTTTCGAAAAAATGTTTCTTCGTTAATAGCAAGTAAAGAAGAGAAAATAAAAGATTTCGTTAAGTGAATTGATGCTTTGCAAATTTTTAAATTTAAAAAATTGCGAAAAAAATATTTTTTTAATTATCGATATCTAAAAATATAGGGGTGTCTCACAAGAAACTACTTGATTCTCGATATAAAATAAACCCGCGAATGCAGTGGAAAAGTTTATAATACAGTGAAAAACTCTCAAAGCGGCGTCCCGATTCCCGCAAATTTTTCCCGGGTTTGGGGGGCGCCCGCTTTAAAAAGGAAGCTACATTCAAAAGCAAAGTTCATTTTTCATTTATTTTCTATTGTATAGTATGTTTTTTCAGAATTTTCTCCACTAAACTTTTTTAAAGAAAAATTGGGAAATTTCCTTTTAACTTTTCATTTTTTCTTTTGATTCGCAATATATATGCTGATACTACATACTTATATTCAACATCTTAAAATAACATATTATACAGGGGGTTTTTTTAAACATACGGCAAAATTCAAGGGGTTTTCCATGAACTATTCTAAAAATTTTGTCCTTTGTGATTTTTTAAAAGCCCCTTTTTTTCGAAGATACAAAGGGGGAGAAAAATTGTTTTGAAAAAAGGGTTTTTTTAACGAAAAATTGATTTTGAAATAAGGAAAAGTTAAAGCACTTTTCAAGTTTCGGATCGACGCAAAAAATTATTTCAAAAACACCGGGTTAAACACAAAATGTTAATGGTAAGAAGTTTTTGGCAATATTTTCGCCGAAAAAAAATAAAGTTTCTGGGCCCCGTAAGTTTATTTTTGCTTTAAGAAAATCAGGATCAATTTTCCCCAGGTTTCAAGACTGGAAAAATGCCCCCGAGATCGTATCTCTGAAAAAAGGGGTTCTCATACCAAGGGGGTGTTTTAACTGGATGGTTTTGATCAAAAAACAGGCTTGGAAACAGATTTCCCAAAGGCTACAAAAAGAAACGAAGTACTGGGAAAAGGTTTTACAAAGAATTGTTAATGTTATAATTTTTTGTGTCAACGTGGACCCTTTTATTAGAGGCAAAGATGACTTTTTAAAAGTACACAATGGGGGTTATTTGGGGATATTTAATTTTAGCAAAAATGCGGTTTCTAGCGATCATATTGAAAAAAAAAAAATATTGGACGGGCAAATATCTTTTCTGACTTCGATAATTTTCGTTAAATTTTTCAATTATTAGGGTTCATGTTTCTAATTTGATTTTACAAAAGTAAAAGAAAAAAAAAATTTTGGAATAAAGTTATCCCACGCCTGATTGCCACATGTTATCAATTTATTTTTTAATTAGATACGTAATTCCAAAAATTTGAAATTTTAAAAGTTTTTTAAAAATTTTTTCCCCTTTAAAAAACCCAAAGGGATTTCTGGCCGACAATTGGCAATATTTAATTGGTGCCGTCTTAATATTCAAATTGCCGTTCGCAAAGTTACGACAATGCGGGTAAAATGTTTGAAATATCAAGGTTCCAAGGTAAAAAAAGAAAAAAACAAAATTTGCAGAAATTTTTACCGTGTATGCTCATTCTCTGAATCTTGTTGGACAGACGGGAGCTATGTATGTTTAAAAGCTACTCTTTTTTGGGGTTGTACAAACATTTACAATTTTTTTTTTCAATTCCACAAACAGGGGGAATTTGCTAAAAAAAGAAATTAATCAAGAATTTCATTAAAAACTAATTCAATGAAAAAATTTTTTTGATGAATCTCTTCACACAAGAGGTCACGAGATATATGCCTTAAAATCTTAAAAAAAAATTTTCATGAAAATTTTAATAAACCCTTAGAAAATTATCTCAAGTTACATACCGAAATGAAGCACAAATATTTAATAAAAAGGGGAATTTGAAACGTGTATCCCCTTTGTTTTTTTTTTGGTCACGTTTTTTGAGAGAACAAACAAAGTATTTGCATTTCAAAAAAGGGCTTTTTTTTAAAAAAAGTTCTAGGTCAAAAATTACCTCTTTAAAAAAGTATCCTAAAAACTATTCGTAAAATTTTAACCAGTATAAAAAGAAGCGAAAATTATTTTGAAGATGTCGACTGAATTTGGGTTTTAAATTTCTTTTAAAAAAGAAAAAACACGCGAAATTAAAAAAAAAAGTATTCCCCTGTGATTCCTCCTATTAGAAAGCTTTTTCTCCAAAACAAAAATTTAGGGGAGAGGGATTTTTTGTAATGTGTGAAACATAATTTCTGAAATGGGAAAAGATCTTGTTGTTATAAAGAAATTTCAAAAATATTTTTCGTTTTTTTCGTATGAAAAGACCTTTAAAGACAAACGTCGCAACTCAACGGCTTCTTAAAAAATCCTTAATTTTTGGGAAATGTTAAAAAAGAAATAATACTTTTCATGAAAACCCACAAAATAAAAAAGAGCTTAAAAAAATTTCAACAGCCAAAAAACATTAAAAAGTGTTAAGAAGTATTAAATCAAGCCTCTATCCAATGTAGCTATAGCATTTAGAAAATATTTAAATTTAGCTTGCGGGGTTTTTGTCAAGGAGAAAGAACTTTTTAAAAATGGCGGTAAAAAAAAACCCCCAAAAAAAAACGCATGAACCAAATCGGCTAAAAGCTTTAAGCTTGTTATGCAAGAACATGAATTCGTAAAAAAAAAAAAATTTTAAAAAAAATTATGAAAATTTCTGCTTCTAAAAACCCCAAAGTTTAAACTCTATAGAGCCCTAATGTTTAGACTTCATTAAATTTGTTATTAAGAAAAAAAATTTTTTTTATTTTTTAAAATTTACTAATTTTATGATATTAATATTTAAAACAATTTTTTATTTGGATGTAAAATTTTGTTTAAATTTTTTATGAAAAAAAAATTTGCAAATATTTTTTTTATAAAAAAAAAAAATTTTAATTTTACCTACTTGTTTCACCTTTTTGAAATTGCTTATTTTTTTTTCAATTTGCAATAAAAGTGGAAAGGGGGGTCCGTTATTACTTGTGCCTAGGGGCCCCGAAGGGTCTTAATCCGCCCCTGTTTATGTTAATTAAAAAAATGAGCAAGGGGTAAATTGCTGGATATTTTAGGGGGGATCGCTTTGAAAAAAACAAACTGTACCTACAACTATTTTTTACTAAAGCTGGCCACGATGGTACCGGCAGTAGCGTAAGTCGCCGGCCTCGCGTTCCACTAGAGTTAAACTGCTAATGAGATGTTTTTCTGCCGCAAAAATTTTTCTCTCTTTTTTAAATAAAATTAAATAAAACTGCTCAAACACTTACCATTTTAAGAGTCCTCCGTGAAAACACAAAGTGAATAATGTCTGTTAAATATCTGCAACATTAGATAGTTTCAAACTGGGTTTTTTCGGTAGTACGGCATGAGGAAAAAAAAACGTTTTTTATGCAGAGAACGAACGTTTACATCTAGTGACGTAATATTTGCGTAAGTAAAATAATCTTTCAAAAAACTTAACGATTCTGTTGAAACCGCACCTTCAACAAATGTGTCTTAATGTGCCAAAATCAGAATTTTTCTCAAAAACACTTTCACATTTTTATAGAACAGAAATATTTTTTGCGTCTTCAATCGCGCATAGCTGTGCGTGAACATGTTGCACTATTTGTAGAAAATTTTTCTAACGGCACCGCAGGATTTTGTAAAATTTTTCTATTGCATCTGCTAGCCCGAAGTAATTGTCGTGAATGATTTTTAAATCCATTTTTAAACCCCACTATCTTGGAAATTTCGACTGGCTTTTCTGGATAGCGGCAGCTTCCTTTGTAAACAAATGTAAAAACCCCGTTTTTTAATATTGTCAAAATATTTATAATAACAAAACGCGGTCTGCAACCATGTTCCCCAACGAGTTAGAATAAGGTTTTGGTGGCTCTGGGATACGGGGGGACAGTCTGTGAAATTCGCGAATACGTTTCGGTGATTTGACAAATACTGCTTTGGTAGCGCTATTAAAGCGTCTACCCAATAACATTTTCTGATACTATTCGCCACAGGATTTTCCCCCC
>JAROYE020000205.1:0-14732 GCA_029619315.2 Dynastes maya
TTAAAACCCAAAGGAAAAAGGGGGAAACCCAATTTAAATTTAAAAGGGGTTTTTGGCAACCAGCAAAACCAAACCCCGTTTTTACACAAAATACCGTGGAAATACGGAAACAAAGGGGGAAAATAAATTTTTTCGGAACGGAATTAAAGACCGGGGGAATAAGACCAACTTTAAACAAACCCCGGGGGGACTTTCAACGCCACATATATTTCCACTAAGGCAAAATGGGGGAATTTTTTTTTCCCAAAAAAAGGGTTTAAGGGGGTGCAAAATTAAATAAAATGGTAAAACCCCAATTCCCTTTTAAAGGGCATAAAGGGGGCCAATTTCCTTTCAAAGGAAGGGGAAACGAAAAAAACCGAAAGCGGGAAATTTAAAATTCCCCCGGGGGAAAAAGGGGGAAGGAAAGGGGGTTGGGGAAGCGGGGTTTTTAAAAGGGGGCAACAATTAAGAAAGTTTTCCCCTTGGGTTAAGGGGGGCGGGGTACGGAAGGGGGAAAAGTTTGAAAAATTTACAAAAATCCTTTTTAATAAACCGGGAATTTTTTAAAAAAGCGATGTTTGAGGCCCTACCAAAAAGGGGAAGGAATTTCCTCTAAGGGGACCCTTTCAATCTTCCCCCTCAGGGGGGGGGGCAAACAGGGAAAATAAGGGTTTTTGGGGGGAGAGGGGAGAGGGGGGAAGGGCAAAAACCAAGGAAAAAAGGGGCAGGAAACAAAGGGGGGGAAGGGGGAAAAGGAAAAAGGGGCCATTAACAAAATTTTTTTAAAAGGGAAAAGGGGGTGGGTTTTTTGGTTTGGGGTTTTTAAAAATTTGTAAACCCAACAGGGGGGGGGGCAACCAAATGAGAAGGAAAGGGGGGCCCGAATCCTGTTTAAAAACTTCAAAAACGGGGGGGGGTTCCGGGAAAAGGAAGACCCGATAAAAAGACCTTAGGGCCTCGGGGGGGCAAATTTTTTAATTTAAAAATTGGGGGCAGAAAAAACCTTTTAAAATATTGAAGATATTTAAAAGTAAAGGTTAAAAAATTTTTTAACTTAATTTAAAAAACACAAAATTTAAAGTTTATTTTATATCACAATTTTTTTTTTTAAATTTTATTCCCTTTTTTTTTGCAAAAAAATTGGAAAAGCCCAAAATTAAACCTTTCTGAATGGTAAAACCGGAATTTTGGGGAAACTTCCCGGGAATAAAAAATTTTGGGGGCTTTGGAAAAAAGAAAATTTTGTCTTTTTTCGGATGGAAAATTTTTAAAATAAAAAACTTTTTTTTAAATTTAAATTCGAAGTTGCCAAAAAAGCGGGTTTGTTTTTGGGGAAAAACTTTAAATTTCCCCCTTTTTGGGGGGGTTTAAATTTTGGGTGGCAAAACAAAAATTCGGGTGGGGGTTTTAAAATTAATGTTTTTTTAAAAAAATCTTTTTAAATTTTGGGTTTTTTAAAGGGTTGGGAAACTGGGTTTTCGACCAAAAAATTTTTCCGGGGCCCCTTAAGTATTTGTTTTAAAAAAGTTTTTGAAGTTGGAGCACGTAAAAAATTAATTTTAATCCTTTACCCTTCCCTTAAATTTTTTTTTTTCCTTTAACTTTTTTTAAGTCATGGGGAAAACCAAAAAAAAACTCCAAACCAAAAAAAAAAAAAGGAAATTTCCTTGTTTTTTGCGGTGTTTTCTGTACCCCAAAATCCCATAATTTCCCCTTAATAAGAAAACCTGTTTGGGGTTTTTTTTCCCTTTCCTTTTTAAAACGTGAAAGTTACTTCTACGACAACCATTGTCCCAACCAATTTTTCCTTACTTGTTGTTTGCGCAACCAAAATTTGAACTAATGAGGTTTTTTTCCAACCGGCCTTTTATTCCCCGAACCATTTCCCTTAAAGCAGTTTTAATTTCCCGTTTTTAAGTTTACTTTTAAAATTTAAAAAAACCTTTTTGTTTGCGGTTTTTTAACCCCAAAAAAACCCAACAAATAAAAAATTTTGGGGTTTTTTTTAAATTTTAAAATTTATTACGGTGAAAAAGAAAATTTCCCCCAGGGCCAATTTCTTTTTTGCAAATTTTTAAAAAATTTTTTGAATGGAACCCAAATTTTTACCTTTCGCTTAAATTTTTTGGGTTTAATTTTTAAATTGCAACCCCAAATTTTGGAAAAAAAAAAAAATGGGGTTTAAATTTGCTTTTTAAAAGGTTTTACACAATTTTCCCTGAACAAGAATTTTTTTTCCCCAAAGGAAATTTTCCCCGCCTTTAAATTTTTTAAGTTTTTTCCAATTTGTTAGAAATTTTTTTTACCAAAAAAAAAGTTTCGGTTTTTTAAAAAAATTTTAAATTCAAAATCAAAAAATTTTTTAAAATTTCCGTATTTTTTTAATTTTAAATTTTACCCGGGTTATTTTTTAAAAAATTTCTTTAACCCCAAAAAACCCCTAAACTTAGGGGAATTTTTTAAATCAAGGGAATTCCTTTGGAAACCCCTTTTTAATGGAAGCAAACAAAGTGGGAAGAAATTTTTAAAGCCAAAGGGAAAAATTCCCAAAAGGGGGTCCCAAAAAATTTTTCATGCAAATTTTTTTTTGATAACCAAGGGGGTAAATTGTAAAAGGGTTTGGCGGTATTTTAAAAAAAGACGTAGGAAAACAAATTTTTTAAAAAATTTTAATTTGTATTCACGCGCGAGGATTTTAAGATCTTGATTTATTAAGGCTGGCAATTATAGAAAATTTTTAATTTCCCTAAATAAACTATTTAGTGTTTGGGTATTTTTTAAAATTTCAAATCCTATAAAAAATATGCTTGTGTTGCTGTCACCATTTTAAAAAAATTTAATAAAAAAATACAGAATTATTTATGATCTGAATGTCCCATGGCGGTGTATTTTTTAAAATTTAAGTTTTTCTTTAAAAAATTTCTTCTTTTGGGGGGGGGGGGGGTTAGGGGGGGGGGGGGGGGGGGTTTTAAACATTCTTGTATTTAAATTTTTCCCTAGGGAATTTTTTTTTAAATTTATTTCTTTGATTTAGAATGGGTTTTTAAAAGTAAAATTTTCTAATGATCACTTTTATAAATGAAATAATAATAAAATTAAAAATAATAACTTTTGTTGTATGTCGCATGTATAAATTTGTATTAAAAAAGGGGGGAAAAAAAAAAACACAAGGGGAAGTCCAGAAAATTTCCCCCGTTTTAAATAAATTAAAAAACTCTGTGTCTCTTTTATTAGACAAACCCCCTTTCCCAAAAAGGTATAAATTTTTTGGTTTTTGGGCAGGAAATAATTTTTGTGAGTAAATTTTTTTTTGGAAAGTATTATTTCAAAATTAAATTTTTTTTATATAACCCCTTTTTTTTTAAAACGAAAGATTACGTAAATTTAAATTTAAAATTTTTAAAAACCCAAAAACGGATCATACCCCAAAATTTATATTAAATTTTAATTTCGCACAAGCCAAACCCCCTAACAAAATGGCGTTTTTGTCAAGGTTTTGGGGAAATTTGAATCAGAAAGATTTCAGACACGGGTTTGAGGATTTTGCTTTTTTATTGTGATTCGAACCCCCACGTTACAAATTTTACAAAACCTTTAATAATTTATGGGTGAAGTAAATTTTTTCAAGGGGAAGGTATTTATAAACCCCCTGTTTACTTAGATATCTTTCAAAACCAAAACGTAATTTTTTAAATTTTTTTTTCCCTTTAAAAAAACAAATTTGAAATTTTTTTTGGGGGCCAACTTCAAATTTTTAGGGTATTTCGTTTCCCAAATTGTTATTTTTTTTAAAAAATTTTTTAGGAATTGTGTCAAAAATAAAAAATCTCAACAGAAAATAGTGGCAGTGTTATATATTTAAAAAATGGGCAAAACGTAAAGATTAATTTTTTTAAAAATTTTTGTTAATTCGGGGATTCCGGCGTAGGGAAAAAAATGCGTCCCTTTTTTGGTTTTCCGAAAACGCCTTCAATACAACATTCATTTCACAATAGGTGAGTCACAGAAAGTATTTTGTATAGCTTTTACAATTTCCCCCTTTATTTCGGGAGATTTCCCCATTTTTTTTTCCCCCAGGCTCAATGAAAACTACCGAAAAACTTTTTCTAGGATAAAGCATAAGTTTTATAATTGCAAATTTCCTTCAATAATCTTTAAATTTTAACCACACCTATACCTTTTTTTTATATTTTTTTTGTGTCAAATTGGGGAAAATTTTAAAAAAAAAAACTTGAAACTCCAATAAAACAAATTAAACAATTAAATTTTTTAAATTTTTTAGGTATCCCATTTTAAAAAATTTGGACTATAGAGTTAGATGGGAAAAAAATTTTAAAATTTCAAAAATGGTAAGGTTTCCCTTCAAATTTAAAAAAAAAATTTACTATTAAAATTTGTAAAAATAGGGAACCCGGGCCCGGGAAAAAAACGATTTGTACAATTTACAACAGCATATTTCAGAGGCGCTATTGGGGAAATTAAAGCTAGTGTAAAAAAATTACAAATGAAAAGAGTTTTGAAAAATAAAGAAATTGGGTAAGGAAAAATTGAAGAAATTCTTCCCGCAATGTAAGAAATGCCCACTTTGTAAAAAATGGCGAATTAGAAGAGAAGAGACAGGGGTCGAAAGAAGGGGTGAACCGCTGGCTGTGGAATAGGAAAAAATTTCCCTTTTAAACAAATGCGAAAAACTAGTATAAAATTTTTAGGGGGCCCTTTTTTTAAAGTTAGCGAGAGATATTAAACAAAAAAGGATAAAAAATTTGTAAGTAGAGCTTTTTTGTATCTTTTTTTAAAGTTCCAAAAAATCGGGTGGGATTTTTTTTAGAAATTTCAAAATTGGGTTTTTAAATTAAAAAAATTTAAAGGAAAAGGTTTTATCAATAAAGGAAGTTTTAGTAATTTTTTTTTTTTTTGCTCTTTTTCCCAAAATTTGAAAAAAAGGTTTTTGAGTAAAAGGTTTTTTTTTAAAAAAAAATAATTTTTTTTAAAGTTTTGTTAATAAGTCCCTAATTTTTTTGGGGCCCTTGTTGGAAAATGTTAATAAAATTGGGATATAGCTCTTATCAGGGTTTTTTTCAATTAACTTTTTAAAATGAAAAACACCCAAATAAAATACTGTTGCACTCTTTTTGTTACGATTTTTAAAATTTTTAAATATTGTCTTTTTCTATTTACTAATGTTTTTTTTTGTTTTTTTTTTCTTGGGGGGTCTTTCTATGGCCGAAGGTAAAAAGTTATTCCCTGTTGTAATTCCCTTTTTTTTCATGCTTTTCCCAAAAGTATAACCCCCTGTGCGAAAGTCGGTATTACAATGCCTATTTACTAAAAAATCAAAGAAAATAGCTTTATCGGTGAAAAAATCGAAAGCGCGTAGAAAAATATAGTGTTTTAAAAGGGGGAAATTTTCATACCTGAAACAAATAACCGTTGCATTTGCACCGGAAAGGGAATGTCTTTTGGGAAAAATGGAAGATGAGTTGAATGAATCGGCTCCTAAATACGTTTTTTTTTTTAATTTAAAGAAGGGTTTAATATTTAAAATTTCTTCCCAATTTTTGCGTTTAAAAAAAGATTAGTGGAACTTTATAAAAGGGTTTAAACAAAGAAACGGATTTTTTTTATTTTTTTTTTTTTTTTTTAGGGGGTTAAAACATGTTTCATAAAAATTGACCACTCTTCGTAGTGATTTATTATTAAAGCTGGCCCCCCGGGGGTACCCGGGGCGTAGCGGGGAGTCGACCAGGCCCCGCGTTCCCCCTAGAGTTTATTCTGCTAAAAGAGAAAGTTTGGGTGCCCCAAAAAAATTTCGCTCATCTTTTAAAAAAAAAATTAAAAAACCGTGCCAAACACTTACCTTTTTTAAAATTTTCCTCCGTGGGAAAACACCCAAAATAATAATGTCTGTTTAAAAATCTGCAACATTGATTTTTTCAACTGTTGTTTTTGGCAAAAATAGTACGGCATAGGAAAAAATGCGTTTTTTTATGCAAAAGAACGGGAAAGTTCACACTAGTAAAGTAATATTTGGGGTAAGTAAAAAAATCTTTCCAAAAAAACTTAAAGTTCTGTTGACCGCCCTTTTACAAATGTGTTTTTAATGTGCCAAAATCAAATTTTTTCCAGAAACACCCTTTTAAATTTTTCTGAAAAAAACCTTTTTTGCGTCTTCAATCGCGCATAGCTGTGCGTGAAGAACATGTTGGGGCCCATTTGTAGAGATCCTTCCTAAAAGGGAAACCCCAGGATTTTGTATTTTTTCGTCGTAATTTGTCGTGTGATTTTTTTAAACCATTTTAACCCCGATATCTGGAAAATTTTGACTGGCCTTTTTTTGGATGCGGCAGCTTCCTTTGTATCGAAATTTTTAAAACCCCCGCTTAAAATTGTCAAATATTTATGATGATAAAAAGCGGCCTCAAAACCCTGTTTCCCCAACGATTTTGAATAGGGTTTTGGGGGCCTGGTATCGGGGGCCCCAGTCTGTGAAAATTTGGGGAATACGTTTCCGGGGAAATTTTACAAATACTGCTTTGGTATGCGCTATTAAAGCGTCTACCTCCGGGTAGCATTTTTCCCGATTCCCTTCCCCCACAAAATTGAGGGCATGAAATTTTTTTACTAAGGTTTTAACAAATTTGCAAATGCTTTTTAAGAGACCCCCCTAAAAGAAAGCAAATTTTCAGCACCATCACTCACTAACAAACAAAATTGGGTTTTTTTGAAAATTGAAATTGTCCCAAAGAATTTTTAAAACTAACTTTGAAAATTTCTTTTGGGGTTTCACTGGGTTGGGATTCGGGTTTGGGGACTAATAGAATTAAGGTGCCGTTTTAGAGGGGCCAATTTGCGTGCCCTTTAAAATTAAAAATCGAAAGTTTTTCCGATCTGTTGTTTTGACGACACATACCACAAAAAATTTTTTTTTCTTTCAACTCCGATTTTTTTTTTTGTTCAAAATTTCGCGGGGCAATGGCACAAATTCTTCGTAACGATGTTCGACTTGGTAATTTTTTCACTCCGGGAAAAGTGTTTTTTTCCCAAAAAAAGATAAATGGTTCCTTGCTAGTAAATTAAACTTTTTTTTTTTTATTTTTTTACTGCGATAAAATAACGATAATTTAAATATAAATTTTTTTATTGTCCCCCGTGCGTATTTCTTTTTTGGGCTCTTTTTCCCCTATTTACGTTTCCCCTGACCAAATGTTTTTCTGGACCCAAAACTTTAACGGGGTTTTACGGGGTTACCCCATTTAATTTTAGCAACCTTTATAATTAAGTCTGAATTTTAAAATTTAAAATTTTTGAATTTTTTCCCACCGCGGTCGTTTTGCTGACGAAAAATTTTAAATTTTTTTTAGGGCGTAAACAAATTTCGCAAATGAACCGGGACGAAATGTCCTACTGCTCCGCAGACGAAATAATACTCCGTTCCCCCCTCGGTCCGAAAATGATTCAACGCCGATGCGCGGGACCGCTCGTGGCCAGCGTTATTTATTAAAAATGTAAAAACTTTAAACAAATAAAAAAAAAACTTCCCAGAAAAGAATATAAATTTTTTTGCAACGTTTTTTAAAAAAAATTGCCGCCCACCATCTAAAAATGTTTTTTTTTTCAATACCCCTTTTGGGTAATAGCGTTCCGCTGAAAATTTTTAATCTGGCTTTATTTTTACGTTTTATATATTAAAGAAATCCATTTTTGTGTTTAAAAATGTAAACCAAAAAAAGTGCTTACATCGGAAAACCGTTCATTTTCTTTTCATTACTTTTTTTTTAAATTTACCCAACTCAGAATCTCACTTTATCAAAATCAATTCTTTTTTCTCAAGTTCCCTTTTCCCTAAACAAGCAGGGCTCCGCTAAAAACAAAGTTACTATTGGGGTTTAGCTTTTAAAAATAAACCATGCAATTTTTTAAAAACTGCTGGTTTTTAAAACCTAAATGTAATCCCCCCCCCCCCCCCAAAAAGGAAAAAAAAAAAAAAAAAAAAAAAAAAAAAAAAAAAAAAACAACCCAAAAAAAAAATTTTAAACTTTTTAAGAAAAAACAATAACAAACCCCTTTCGACATGGTTTTTTTGTGCCTAATTGACTAATATTTCCTTTTTTAAAATTTAAACCCCAAATGAATTTAATTTTGGGAAAAGCCCGGGTAAAAATTTTGTTTAATGATTTTTTTTGGGGAAAATTTTTCGATTGGGTAAAACTGTTTTTAAATCCTAAAATTCCCAAAATTAAAGTTTTCGACCCTTTTATTTTAAAATTACCGTGCAATATCTTCTTTTTAAACCCATGTTTTAGAAAAATGTTTTTTGACTTTAAAATTTCCCTCAAATTTAAAAACGTGCATCTTATTGAAATTTTCTTTTATTGTCGAGTGTTTTCCCTTAAGGGGTACCCAACCAAAAAACCCCTTATTTTTTAAAAGGGAAAATATATAAAGCTGTAGTTCTTTGATTTCCCCGCTCCATTTTAAAAGCGGCTTTTAAAGTAACATACCCAATGTCCCAAAATGAAACCGGGGGTTTTCGCGCTGTTCAACTGTTTTTTTTTAAAAATTTTAACTAAAAAAGCTTAAAAAGGTAGAAATCAACAACATTTTTTAAATAAACTTGGGTTTAAAAAAATAAAAAAACAAAAGTTTTCAACATTTTTTTAAAAGGATTTTTCCCTTTTTTATTGTTACTTTCTAAGGGCCCAAAAAGTTTTTTTTTTTTTTTTTTCTTTTTTACTATAAATTATTTATTTGAACGTTTTAAATTCCCGGGAATCGATAAATCATCTTTTTTTGCAGAGTCCCGTCCCTTTAAAATTGGTAAATAATTTTTAAAAAGTAAGTCAAAAAGCAATGAAAGATCATAATGCCCATATGTCCTTTTGGGCTTTTTTATTGGTCCATTGGAAAGATATTTGGAAAACGCCGCCGGGTGATTCTGTGAGGGACCGCCCTTTTAAAATGACCGAATAAAGCAAATTTCCCTTTAACCCTTTTCTACCTTACAATTTTTTAAAGTACCGGGGCCAAAAAATACCTTTTAAAATATGCAAAATTTTAACGAAATTTTTTTTAAAAATTTAAAAATTTTTTTTTTAAGGGGGTAAAAAAGCGTCAGGTTATAATTTTTTTTGAAAATCAAAAGGGCCCATATATTTGGGTTGAGGTATTTCTTTAAAAAAAGTCACGAAGCCGATGTATCGGCTCTAAGGTAGTAAGAGGGTTAGACTGCGTTTACTTTCGGAAGACACCCAAGCTGCGCGAAAATAGTCAGCTGATATGTATTGACCGTTTTAAATATGTTGACCAAAATACGCGCGCTTTTTAAAAGTATACGAGAAGGTTTAAACGTGTATTAAATTGTATATAATTGAAATTTTTTTTATACAAAACAATTTAGATTCTGATAGTATTAACAGTTTTATAATTTATAGTATTTAGTAATCGCATAAATCTTATTTATGTGTATATTAATGTATTTTTTTTTAAATTTTTCATTTCACTTTATGTATTAAATAATTTCTTTAAAAAAAAGTAGGAATATTCAGTGCTCGAAAAAAAAATAGGTGAGAAATGTTTGGTCTGTTGTTTATAATAATTAATATTTTTACTTAATAAAAAAGAGTAATCGGAATGTAATTACACCTTTATTTATTATACATTTAAAGATAATATATACATATTTAAATTAACTATATCAAATATAATTTTAATTAAATCATCATCAGAAGAAAAATCAAAATCGCTGTCACTGTCATCATCAAGGTTTATAATAAGTTCATCGGTAAGCTTATCCATTATGTGTTCTTTTTGTATATAATTTTCCTCAATATTCACCGCATGCTGCCGACAAACATGTGACCATTCATCTTTTGTGATTTTTCCAAATTCTTCTTTAGCGAGTTCCTCGACATCATTTAGTTTAAAAGTTATATTTTTAGATGCTACTCTGCCCTTTAAAATTGCCCATATCTTTTCAGTAGGGTTGAGTTCCGGATGATATGGGGGCAATCTCAACACTGTATGTCCATCTTTTGCAAATATTGAATCTATAGTGTACTTCTTGTAACTTGGTTTATGCATATATACTAATCTATCTTCAATTCAACTTTTGTCAAATTTTCATTAAATATGATGCCACGTTCACTTAGCCATTTTATCATTTCTGATCTTTTGCTGTTAGTAGTTGGATGTTTAACTGCGAGCACGTTGTGGTAGCTTGCATTATCCATCACAACAACAGATTTAGGTGGCAAATTTGGAATCAACTGTTTTTCTAACCACCTTTTATAATTTATGAGGTTCATATCGTCATGACAATCTCCACTTTTTTGGCCGGACTTATAAATCAACAAGGTATTATCAATAAATCCATGTTCATTACCTAAACAATAAATATACAGTACATGCTAAAAAATTTTTTGAAGAAATTTTACTAATGTACCTGCATGTACAATTATTAAACGTTTCCCTTTTGATATAGGGCACTTAAGTCCATTGTTAGAGTTTATCAACCCATTCATATGGAGTTGTGTGACTGGCATGGAGGTATGTTTCGTCTAAAATGCAATACTTTAGTTTTTCAACATCAAATAAAAATTTATTTTGCTTCACCTGTATACACGATTGGTCGACCTTGTAACCGATAATTTGTAACATTTCGGATGTATGAGGATCTTAGCTCACGTATATTTGATCTTTCCATCAAAAGCTTTCGGTTATCAGTAGTCTTCTTCCACCTGTTATTTGATAAATATATTAATGACTAAAATAATAAATTTGAATATTAGTACGTACCTAAATCCTAATTTTAATATTAACTTTCTTAAAGAGCTGCGCTTGCCTACAAAACCAATGGTATCATCTGACTGTATTTTATTATATACAGCATTTGATGTAGGCCTCTGTTTGTCAGTTATGTGAAATTGTGAATAACCTGACGTAAAACTGCTTCCCCAGCATTATCCACAGTAGATTTTGGTGAATGTCTTACAACATTGTCTTTTGAAGAACTGCCACTTTGCTCTGCTTCAACAGAATTACTCTTTCGAATAATTCTGACAACAGTACTTTTAAATATTCCCGTAGCTTCACTAACAATATCTAAAATGTTACCTGTAAACAAATATAATGACTTCACTGATATATGAACATGTAAAAATAGTATTAAAAATACTTAAAAAAATATTATCATACCTTCTGCCTTATATTTTTTAAAATAGTTGTAGACATTAAAAACAATCTTTCGTGATTGCTCATTCAAAATTTGTCTCTTCTTAGCGATGTTCGATGATTCGGACATTCTCACCTGTAACTTAATTATTTAATACAACTTAATTAAAATCTGTTTAAAACAAAATACTTACAGTAGAATATTTCCCCTAATTCAAAATAGTTTTGAGAAAAACTGATTTTTTAATAAATAACAATATTAAAAGTAGAAAGCACGAAACGAATTCAACGACAACACAACAACTGACGCCGAAATGAGGTAAATGTTTGTTGGTCTTACTGTAGGTAAGAAATATATAGCTATTTCTCTCAGTTAGCACCAACTTCTCTTTCTAATCCTAAAATGCGTCTTTGCGCTGATGTCTTCCGAAAGTAAACGGACTCTAAGAAACTGATGTTATTGACGGTTAAAATTTCTAATTGACATTTATGTTTTAAATCGTTTTAATTATTTATGTCTTCGTTTTGTATGATGTTAATGGTAGAATTGATTGGTCATTTATAAGCTAAACAAATGCCAAACATTTCCGCTTTCCACGTTTTCCCGTTTCGGTCATGTCGGATGTAACAGTTAAGCTTTGCTGTTGAAAGTTTTAATAAAAACAGTTGAATAGCGCGAGGACGGTGCATTTTAGACATACGGTATATTGCATAAAGTCACTCTAAAATTGTGTTAGGAATCAAAAAATAGCACAATATACAGGGTGTTCTGTTTAAAATTACGAAGTTTGGTTCGGTAAAGGCTTTAACGGAACTCTCTGTATAATAAGAAATAATTCAAAAAGATGCATGCTTTCAATTGATTAAACTTTTACTTAAAACATTTTATTCTAAAATTGATAATAAAGTAGATGTTGCACAGTCAATTTTTATAAAACACCTGTATATAAGTTTCCTTGCATTGCTTAGATTTAATACAAAATTATCACTTATTTTACATAAATGCGTGTGAGGTAATTCTTGGTATGAATCACATAATCTCCGACGCCTGCGAATTGGCTCTTTCTGCCCGTAACGAATGAGCTTGACTCGTCTAACCTACTGTATTACACCTTTTCAAGATAATTTAATCCAATCCTAAGCTTTAAATGCTTGAATCGCAATAACACTCATAATTTTTATCAAAGATAGGGTGATAATCTAATCTTTTTCTATTCTTTCATCTAGGAGGCTAGCAATCCCCGAAAGGGGGTCATCAACTTAAAGCATCAGAGGCACCAGGGAAAGCCAAACTGGCTATCACGCTTTTACATTACTTTGACCGATCAGTGCTTATTAAAACAAAAAAAAAAAAACTAAACAAAACATACTTCAATCTTTTCACGACTGGGTGCAAAACGAAGATAAGCGACATCACAAAAATAAACTGAAATAAATAAAACAAGCAAAATAGGGAAATATTCGGAAGGATAGGAAGTGGCAAACTGCAATACCCCATCGTTTTTCTTTAATAAATAAACAATTTTTTAATACGTCGAAGGGGTAATGACCAATACGAGGACATTATTTCAACGCAACAAGCACTGACACACGAATGAGATGATTCGTTTGAGGTTTATCGAATTATGAATGTTAAATAAAGAAGTAACGGACAATTACAGTATTCCAGATGAAACTCGTTAACGTCGCTGTATTTTTTTTAATCAGTTTTTTCTTTCGTCCTTCTTTTCTTTGGGAGGGGATGGAATGAGTTCCGTAGTTGTGAAAGAGTGTAACCCAGTAAATGTGATGTAATTATTATTTACTAATTATATATAAAAATTGTTTTCTTATACATTTTTTTTTCTAAGTTGACTTATTGATGCATTATAAACTACGACATCCTTTATTATTTCAATGCAATTAACTTTATCGATTCTTATGATAAATAGAGTTTTGTTTTTATTAGTATTCGGGTTTTTATAGATGTCCATTAAGGCTGAGGCTGAAAAGAGTATTTTGTCCTTATTTTATTTTGCAAGGTTCGCTGTATTTATATTTTATTATTACTATTATATTGATATAAAATGAAAATTATGCTTTATTGATTACGTATGATGTGTTTCAAGTTGTTTTGTAGATCGTCAATTATTTTCTGACCTAGTCTTGCTGTATATTTTGTTACGGCACATATAGGGATAAATAACTGGTCTATGCGGTCAAAATTATTGTTATTTTTTTTTTGTAAATATGGCAAAATAAAATACGTTTACATTTTGTAATAAAATTTTAACGTAACAAAAACTGCAGGACGAGTGACAAAATGTTTAGAGTCACTTTATGGAATGGCTGGAATTAATATACCTAGGATTCCCTTCATAGAAGGTGCTGTTTTTCTTTTTGAACTTGATCTTAGACCTGGAAACTAAGGGGCCAGGGTTCAATCGCAATCGATTTACTATATCTAAATGACATAGTTCTCTAGAGAACTTTCGACCGAAATCTTGCCGATATTGCCTAAAACGCTTATTACGGGCCTCGACAGTTTCTTCAGAAAGAAGTCCACCGGCAATAATGCTTTCTCCATCACCGTAGCACCATGAAGGAGAATAACAGAATTTTGTGCATGGTTGGTGTCATTGGATGCCATGAATACAGCTTTACAGCTGTTTCCAATCCATAGTCGGCAAACTGTTGTAGTCTTATGACCACTGGATATTACTTCTAGAATGAGAAATTTTACTCAGATTATTTCCTTCGGTATTACTTTGGGCTTCGCAGAAAATCTGCGAGTAGTGTCGGATCCAGCTTTCGGCACGTCTACCAACAAGCCTATTTCTTGTGTAAATTTCAGTTGTATTTCTATCTTTCTTTCGTTGATAATTAATTTTCAGATCTTAACTGTCATTTTTTATAGAGGGTTTATAAGATAGATGAAGTACACTTTCAAATAAGCGGATTCTTGCGTGAAGTATAGAAAGGCCAAATTTAAAACTTTCTACATCATCTTTTTTTAATTTTTCGATTATTAAAATTTTTGGAAGATGCGCCTGCAAATGTAACATCTCATTGCCGAGCTGGTCTGTGTAGCCGCATTGGTTACCTTTATCATTTATCATTGAAGCATCATCGAATGTTTGACGCGAGAAGATTTTTTACTTTCAAAACAATTCTCGTCTCACTTAAGGAGTTTATTTGTTGTTGAATGTAATTGATTTCTTTCTTCGTCACACCAACGGATTCTTTTGTAAATCTTGTTTTTATAGGGCGACAATGACGTGGCGAAGAAAGTGTAGGATTCTGTCAAATTACTTTTTTGCTTGAGCCACAAACTACTTTGAAATATGTTGCTATCTGTAGGATTATTTTTAATTTGTTGTTTAAACGGGCCTGTTGCGATCTATCGCAATCCCATTTAGATCTTAGTTCCAAAGTATTACTGTAGTAGTATTGTAACTTAGATAAAAGTTTTTGTTTCCGTTTCTTATTACTTTGTATTGACTTCTTGGAAGGTCAGCTTCCACAAACATACAAAGGGCTGTGTAGTGCGTCAACTGGTTGTTTTTTTTTTGCGAGACTTTTCTATATGCTTTTTTGACTCA
>JAROYE020000206.1:0-14724 GCA_029619315.2 Dynastes maya
ATAATTTTTTTATTATATATATTAATATATAATATATTATTATTTTATATAGTTTTATAAATTTTTATAAATTTATATAATTTAATTTATTATATATATATAATATATATTATTTATTATATTAATTTAAATATATTATAATTATTTATTATTTATATATATTATTATTATTATAATATTTAAATAGAATTTTATTATATTATATATATTTATATATATTTTTAATAAATTATTTTTTATATATTATTTAATAAATTTTATATTTATTATAATAATTATATATTATGTATTTATTTTATATATAAGATATATTATTATATAATTAAAATTAAATTTTTATATTATAATATATATTAATAATTTAATTATTAAAATATATTATATAATTTATTAATTGTATAATTTATAATTATTATATAATTTTATAATTAATTATTATTATAAATTAATAATTTTTAATATATTATTAATTAATATTTATTAATATTAATTATTTAATTTATTATATTTATATATATAATTAATTTTATTATATTATTATAATATATATATATATTAATTATATAATTTAAATTATATATAATAATATTTTTATTTAATATATTATAATATATAATATTATATTATTATATTTTTATAAAAAATTATATATAATAATATTATATATTATTATATATATGTATTATTATATATTTTAATTTATTATTATTTTAATTATTATTAATTATTATAATATATTATTTTATAATATTATATTTATTATAATATATTTATATTTTATATTATTATTTTAATAGTATATATTATAATTTTATAATATAATAATAATTATTATAGAATTATTATATGATGAATAATTAATAAAGATATTATATTTTAATTATATATTTAATAATTTATTTTTATTTAATATATTAATTAAATAATTGATATAATATATTTATTATATATTATTTAAATAATATTATATTTTATATTATAATATATATTAATTATATTATTTAAATATTATTTATATATAGTAATTAATAATATTTATTATTTATAAATTAATATTATAATTTATATTATATTATTATAATTATTATATTTTTATATATATATTAAATGGATATATTATTATTATATTATTTAATATTATAATATATTATAATATATATATTAATTATTAATTATATATAATAATTATAGTATATTATTTTAATATATAATTATATAATTAATATTTAATATATATATTATTTTTTAATATATATATATATATAATATATTTATGTATTATTAATTTATTATGAATTATATATTATTATAATTATATTAATGTATATTATTTATAATTTAAATATATTAATATTTATATTATTATTATATTATATATTTATATATTTAATTAATTTAATATATAATATATTTATATTTTATTTATATATATTATTATAATAATATATTAATATATATTTATATTTATATTTTTTATATATTACTTTTTTTTTTTGTTTATAATTAAATTTTTTATTTTTTATTTTATATATTTTAAGTTATTATTTTATTTAATGTATTTATTTAATTTATTATATTTTTTTTTATTATTTATTATTTTTATTTTTTTTTTGTTTTTTTATATATTTTTAGTTTTTTGATATTATATAATATTACCCTCCCCTCCTCCTTTATTAATTTATATTTAATTTTTAATTTTATTATTTATTTATAATTAATTAATATATAATATCTAAATATATATTATATTATATTATATATTAATATATATTATATAATTTAAATATTTTATATATTTTATATTATATATTATTTTTAATATTATTATATATTATTTATATATATTTATATTTAATTATAATTAATATTAAAATATATAATAATTATTATTAATTTATTATTATAATTTTATAAATTTTATTTATTATTATTACTAAAATATATTTTAATTATTACATTATAATATTTTATTTATATTTTAATTTATATATTATAATATATTATATATGATTTATATATAAATAAATTGTTATTTTTTATTATATTTAACTAATATTATATAATTATTTTAAAATTAGTTATATTCATTTTTATATTTTTATATATTTAATATTTATTTAATTTATTATTAATAATAATTTATTTATATTTATTAACTTATAATATTTATATAAATATATATATTATTTATTATTTATATAATTATATATTATTTTAAATTAATAATAAATTTTTATATATTTTAAATAATTTTTAAATAATAATTAAAAAATATATATATTTAATTTATATTTATATTTATATAAATTATAAATACTTATTATTATATTTATTTTATTATTATATATATTATATATTAAGAATTTACTCAAATATATTAATTTTTAATTTTATAATATATTATTTAATTTAATAATAATTATAATACTATTATTTTTAATATCTATATATTTTTATTTTATTATATTTAAATTTAATTATATAATAATATTATTATTTAATTATAATTTATTCATTATATTATATAATATTTTATTAAATAATATATAATTTATATAATAATTTATATAATTAAATAATTATTTATATTTATAATTTATTTATATATATTATATTATATATTTATTTTTAATTATTTTAATATTTATTATATATTATTAATTAAAATATTATATTAATTTATATAATTATATATTATTAAATTTTATTTTACTATTAGTAAGAAATTTAATTATAAATTATTTAATATAATTTTAATTATAACTAATTTATATAATTATAATTATTTATATTAATTAATTTAATATTTTTTTATTTATTATATTGTATATTTATTATATAATTATAATATTTTTTTTTAATTATATAATATATTTAATTATAAATAAATAATAATAATTTAATTATATTAAATAAGTAATTTTTTTAGTATTTTATTTTAAAATAATATATAATTTATTAATTATTATATTATATATTATATTTTAACTTTTAATATAATTTTATAATAATTTATATTATTAATTATTTAAATATTTATATAATAAATATATATAAAATATTATTATATTTTTATTATTATTTTTAAATTTATTGATATAATATATTTTTATATTATATATTATATATAAATATTAATTAATTAATTATTTTTAATTCATATATTTATAATATTAATTATAATAAATTATATTTAATTATTTATTATAATAATTTTAAATAATAATAATTTTTTATTTATTATAATTTATATATTTTAATTTAATAATAATACTAAATAAATAAATATATTCTTATTTATTTATATATTATTTAATTTTTTTATTTAAATATATATATTATTTAATTAATTTTTATTAATAAATATTTTTTTTATTTTTTTATTTATTTATTTTATTATATTTAATCAATATATAATTTATGTTATTAGTTATATTTAATATAAATTTATTATTTTTATAATATTATATATTTTTATATTATTATTATAATATAATATTTTATATATATTATATATTTAATTATATAATATTAATTTAAATATATTTTATATTATTTATATATATAGTATTAATAATATTTATATTAAATATAATTTATAATTTATATATATTATTTTAATTTATTATTTTTATTTTTAATTATATTTTTTTTATATATTATTTTTATTTTTTTATATTTTTTTATATTATTTATTATATTATATATATATATATATATTATTATTATTTAATTATTTATAATATTTTATATAATAAATTAATTTTATATTATTTTATTTAATATATTTATTTATATATATATATTTATTATATATTTATATATTTATTATTATTTTATATTATTTTATAATTATTATTATTATATTTATTATATATATATATTATATTATTAATATTATTATTATATTATTTATATTATATATATTTTTTATTTATATATATATTTATTATATTATTATATTATATTATTATATTATATTATATTATTATATTATATTATTATATTATATTTATATATATTATTTTATTTTATTTATATTTTTATATATTTATATTTATTATTATTATATTTTATTATTTATTTATAATTTTTTATTATTTTTATTTTATTTATATATTTTATATATTTATTATTATATTATTTTATATATTATATTTTATATTATTATTATATTATTTTTTATATTTATTTTATTTATAATATTTATTTATTATATTTATTATTATTATATTATATTATTTATATTTTATATTATTATATTTATTTAATTTTATATTTATTTATTATATTTATTTATATTATTTAAATTATTTATTTATTATTTATTTATATTATATTTTTATTATATTATTATTATTATATATTTATATATTATATATTATTTATATTTATTTATATTATATTATTTTATATTTTATTATTATTTATTATATATTATTTTATATTATATATTTTTAATTATATTTATATTATATAATATTATTATATATATTTATTATTTTATTATTATATTTATATTATTTATTATATATTATTATATTAATTTTATATATTTTAATTATATATATTATATTATTATAATTAATTTTAATATTTATATTTATATGATATATTTTTTATTTAATATATTATATAATAAAATTTAATATATAGATATATAATATTATATATATATATCATTTTATATATTTTATAATAATTTAAAAATATTTTTAATTAATAACATATTATAAATATAATTATTATATTTATTATATTATATTATTAATATATTTATTTAAAAAAAAAAAAATTAAAATAATATAAATATTTTAATGATCTATTATTGTTATATATTAATAATATTAAAAATACTATATATATTTATAAATATTATTATATTAACTTTAAATATATATTTAATATTATTATTTTTATAATTGAATTTATACATTTATTAATTATTATATTTTTATATATATTATTAAATATTTTTAAATTCTTATTTAATTTATATTATATTATAATAATTAATTAGCATAATTTATATAATATATTAAATTATATATAATTTTTTAATTTTATATTTATAATATATCTTATATATTTATATAAAATTTATAAAAATATATATTATTAATAATATATATATGTATTAATAATTTACTATATTTTAATAAATAATTTTATATAATTATTTATATTATATAATAATTATTGTTATATATTTATTATTTTAATTATATAAATATATATATTTTATAATATATATTATATATATATAAAAATTTATATTTTATTAATTTTATTTTTATATTTTCATATATATATATACATATATATTATTATATATTTTTTTATTTAATTATAATATCATATATATATTATATATTTTATTAATTATATTATATTAATTATAATTATATATTATAATATTATATATTTATATATATTTATTATATTATTTTTATAATATATATATTAATATTAATTTTATATTATTATTATATAATATTTATTCTTTATTATTATTTATAATTTTAAAAATTAATTATATTTTATATTTTATTATACTAAAATATTATATGAATATATATATATTTATTTATCAAATATTTTAATAATTTTTATAATAATATATATATATATAAAATTTAATATTATATAAATATATTTTATATTCTTATAAATATTATAATTTATATAATTATATATAATTTTATATTATTATATATTGTTTAATATTTATATTTATTATATTATTATTTATAAATATTTATGATATTTAATATATTTAATTATAAATGAATAATATAAATTTATCTATTTTTATATTAATAAATATATCATTATATTTTATTATATATTTTATATTTTTAATATATGATTTTATTATATCATATTTATAATCTATTATAATATATATTATATTTATTTTATATATCTTATTTATTTATATTACATATTTATATTATAATTTTTTAATAATAATTTATTATATACTTTATAATATTATTAATTGATTATTTTATTGTATATTATTAATTAATAATATATTTATAATTATTTATATAATAATATTTTTAAATATATTATTTATATATTAACTTTTATTTTATATATTTTAAAATAAAATATATTTATATTATTTCTATAATATTTTTATATATTTAATTAATAATTATATTATATAATATATAATTTATTTATAAATATGATTTATTTATATAATATATATATTAATTAATATAATTAATATAATAATAATTTATAATTTATTATTATTTTAATATATTTATAATATATATTATCTAATTATAATTTTTAATTATTTATTAATTATATTTAATCATTTTTATTTATTTAATATATAATAAATTATAATATTAATATTAATATTATGAATTAATTATTATTGATTATTTATTATATATTACTATTTATATATATATATTAAATTAATATTAAAATGATTGTTATATAATATAATAAATATATTATTATATAATCTTTTGATATATTTATATTCAATATAATATATTTATATAATATTAATTTAAAATTATATATCTACTATTATATATAAATATTTATGATAAATTATTATAATATTATATATAATTACTATATAAATTAATATTTAATAATTATTTTATATATATAAAATAAATATTACTATTAATAATGATAAATAAATATTATTTATATTTTTATTTTAATATATATTTAATTATATTTTTATTTATTTTATAATTATATTTATTTAATTTTATTAATTAAATAATAATTAAAATATTAAATTATATAATATTGATTATAATATATTTATATATATAATTTTATATTTAATATTATATAATTATATATATATTAAATTTATATAAATTTTTATATTTATTTATTAATATATATAATATTATATAATTATACTTTATTAATATATAAAATATATTATAATATTTATTTATATTATAATTATTAATATTATAGTTTATAATATGATATATTTTTAATAATTTATTAATATATATATTATTATATTTCTATAATTATTTTTATATAATTAAATCTTATTGATATAAATTATAAATTTTTATATATTAAATATTTATTAATTTAATTATACATTAAATATATATTTTTATATATATTATATATATATATTTATATTATATTTATAATTATTTATATATATAATAAATGTATTTATTATATTATAATATACTTTTTATATTAAAAATTATTTATTTTTCTTATTATTTATGTAATAAATATAATATATATAAATTTATTAATATATATTATTAATTTTTTATATATAAACTATATTAAAATTATTATTATTATAAATATTATTATAATATTATTTAAATATATATTAATATTTAAATATATTTTAATTAAATTATATAATTATTATGATCTATCTACTTTTATATAATTATTATATATATATATATTATATTATATATAAATATTTTTAATATATATTATATTATAGTTTTATATTATATAATATATATTATGATATAATTAATTTTTTATATATAAAATATTATAATATATAATTAGATATATAACTATAATATAATAATAATTATTATTTAATTATATATTATTATATATTAATTTATAATAAATATAATTATATTATAATATTATTTATTTTTATAAATTATTATATATATATAATATTAATATAATATATATAATTAATATTTTTATACTATTGATAATATTTTAATTTATGAATTTATATTATAAATTTATATTATATTTATATTAATATTATCTATATATATGTATTTAATTATATAATTTATTATATATTTATATAATTTTATTATAATATATATATATAATTTAATGATAATTTTATTAATAATTTTATTATAATCTTAATTAATATAAATATATTTTATATTTTATATCTATATTATATAAAATTAATATTAAAATTATTTAAATAATATATAATTTGTAATATTATATATATAATATATATTTTATAAATTATTATTATGACTTTTAATTATTATTTAATATTTTCTAATAATAATTAGTTATATATATTTTAATATATTTATATATTAAATATATATTATATAATAATATTAAAAATATATATATTAATATTAATTATATATATAATTAATTATATTTAATATAACAACTATACTAATTTTACAATAATATTCTAATTAATAATATGTATTTATAGTATATATATCAATAATATATATTAATTATTTAATATATAATTTATCTTATATTATATATTATATTTATTTAATCTATACAATTATATATACATTATTATATATAATATATATTATATATATTATTATATTATTGATATAAGTATATAATTTATATTTTTATTATTAACTAAATTTATTATAAATAATATATATTGATAATATATTTATTATTTTAAATTTATTAATATTCTATAATATATAATAAATTATATTATAAATTATTTAATAATTAATATAAATAAAATTATTATATATTATTTTATTAATTATGATATATTATAATTTTTATATTATATATTAAAATATATATATGTTATATATATATATTTTATTTATTTATATATTATTCATATATATTTTAAAAACAAAAAAAAAAAATTTTTTTTTAAATATAATTTTTTATGATAATTACTTAAGGGAATTTCTTATATTAATATATTAGATAATTATAATATATATATATATATCTCTATATATTTATATATTATTATTTTATAATATATAATATTATATTAATTTTATGATTTATTATCTACTTTTATATTATATAAATATATTAATAATATATTAATATTTTTTCATAATATTTTATTTATAATTATATATTTATTATATATATATACTATTATATATATTATAAAAAACACTATATTTTTATATTTTTAAAAAATATATTATATTATTTAATATAATATATAATATATATAAATATATTAATTTATATTTTTATTTATTATATCTTTTTATATATTATTTAATTATATTATTTTTATTAATTACTCGTATTTTATAATATATGATTTTATTATATTTATATATTATGAAATATCTATATTATTTAATTTTTTATTATAATATTTATTATTAATATATAAATATTATATTATATATATAAAATATTAATTATTATTAATACTAGATATATGATAATATATATTCTACTTTTATTTAATTATATAATTATATTATATTTTATATTATTTTTTTATATTAATATTTATATGTGACAATTATATATATATAAAAAAATAATATATGAATATTTAATAATATATATAAATAATAATTATATTTTATATTTATAATAAATATTTTATAAATATGTATTTATATTTAAAATAAATATATTATCCATATTTATATAATTATATAATTATATTATATATATCTATTATAATATTATATATTTATTATTATTTTATAATGATGTGTATATTATATTTTTATTTATATAATATATTATGAAATATATTATTATTTAATTACTTTTATAAAAATATATTTATTAAATATCTATTTATATTATTTTTATTATTTAATTATTATTATTAATTATATAATTTTTATATATTATATTATATATATAAGTTTATTATTTTTATATATATATTATATTAATTATTAATAATATTAATTATAATTAATATAGATATTATAATATATATATATATATTATATAAATAATATTATATAATATATATATTATTTTCTTTATTATATATTTATAATTATAATTAAATAAATTTTATATTTACTTTATATGTGTGGAATATATTTAAATTTATATAAATTAATATATATATTTTATTATAATTATATTAATTTATTATATTATATATATATTATTTATATATTAAATCTTTAATAAATATTATTATATTTATTTATATTAAAATTATATATTATTATCATTATATAATATTATATAATAAAATATAATATTATAACTTATTATATATTATAATTATTATTCTATATATAATAAAATATTATAAAATTTAAGATCTTATATATTATATATATATATAATTATAAATAATATTATATAATTAAATATCAATATATATTTATATTATATAAATATAATATATTTTATCATATATATAAAAAATATATATAATATTTATTATATATTTATTTTTTATTTTATATTATTATTATATATTAATATATATCATATATTATATTTATATTTATATTTTATTTTTCAATACTAAAATATATATTTATATATATATATAATATTATATTACTAATATTAAATATATATTATATAATATTTATATTTTTAATTTATTATATATAATTAAATTATATATTATTTATTTATAATATAATTTTATAATTATATTATTATTTTAATTATTATATTATAATTATTTTTATTATAAATTAATTTATTTAAATTTTTATATTTAATATATAATATATAATTATTTATTTAATTATTATATTTTAATATTATTATAATTATATTTATATTAATTATTATTTATATTTATATTTTTATTTTTATTAATATTAAATTATAATAATATTATATATAATTATTTTTATTTATTAATAAATTAAATTTTAAAATTATTTTTATTTAAATATATATTATAAATTTATTATTATATTATATATATTTATATCTAATTTTTTAATATTTTAATAATATATTAAATTATTATATTCTATAATTTAATTTTATATATATTAATTTTTTATTTTAATTTAAAATAATTATAAATTATTTTAATATTATTTTAATTAATTTATTTATATAATTATAATTTTTATTATTATTTTTATATATTATTTTATAATAATAATATTATATTATTTTTATAATAATAATATATATATTATAATTATATAATATATTTAATATTTTATTTAATATATATTTTAAATAATTTATATTTTTTAAAAATATTATAATATTATTAAATATTAATATATTATTTAATTTATTAATTTATAATATATATTAAATTTTTTTATTTTTTTATATTTATATATTTTTTATTATATAATTTTATTATTAATAATTATTTAAATATAAAAATTATTATATATATTATTTATAATATTATATTATAATTATTATATATTTTTATTAATTTAATTATATTAATTAAAATTTTTAATATATTATTTTAATTATAATATTTTATAATATTTTTTTTATTATTTATTTTTAAATTATTTTTAATTAATATAATATAAATATATTTTTAATATAATATATTATTTATATTAAATTTTTTATATATTTATAATAATTATTTAAAATTAAATTATATATTATTATATATTAAATATTATATTATAATAATATATTTATAATATTAATATATTATTATATTTATATAATATTATATTTATAATTATATATATTTTTTATTTATATATATAATTTAAAATATATTTTAAATAATATAAATTTTATAATTTATTTATAAATATTTATTTTTAATATATATATATTATTTTATTTATTAAATATAAATTATTAATTAAATAAATATAATTTAATATATTATTTTATAATATTTATTATATATATTATTAATTAATTTTATATAAAATATTTTATTTTATTTAAATTTAATTAAATATTAATAATAATATATAATTTTTTTTTTTTATTAAATATTATATTAATAATTATATATTTTATTAAAATAATTAAATTTTAATATTTATAATTTTAATTAATAATTATTTTTTTTATTTTTTATATTTAAAATAATTTATTATTAATTTAATATATTTATAATAATTATATTATTTTTTTTATTTATTTAATTTATATATTTATATTTATTTTATTAATTATTAATTAAATTTTATTAATAAAATTATTATATATATTATTATAAATTTATATTATATAATATTTTTTATTTTTATATATATTAATTTATAATATTATTTTATTATATATTATAATTAATAATTATAAATATATATTAATTTTTATTTATTAATATAATAATAAAATTTAATTTATATTAATAATAATTTAAATAATTTTAATATAATTTTTATTTTTTTTTTATTATTATAAATTTATAATAATATAATATATAATTTTTATATTTAAAATTTATTATTTAAATAAATTTTTTTATTATTTTAAAAAATTATATATTATTAAAAATTTTTATTTATTATATATTTTTTTAATTTAATATTATAATTATTTTAATTAATATATTAAATTTTTATATTTAATATTAAAATTAAAATTAATTATAATATTTTATTAATTTTATATTTTAATTTAAAAATAAATTTTAATTTATTTATTTCATTTAAATATATTATAATTAAATTTATATTATTAATATTATATAATTTATTTAATTTTATATTATATTATAATAATTATTTATATTTATAATTATTTATATATTATATAATTATTTAAATATAATTTATATATATATAAAATATATTTATATATATTTATAATAAAATTATATATATTAATAATAATTATATTATAATATTTAAATTATTTATAAATATATATTTTATATAATATTTATAATATTATAATATTATAATTATAATATTTTAAATTTTTTTAATTTATATTTATTTATAATTTAATTATATAATTATAATATATTTATTTTTATAATATATTATATTTATATTTTAATTAATATAATTATATATAAAATATTATATTATTTATTATTTTTAATAATTTTATAATATAATATAATATTTATTTATATATAATATTTATATATTATAATATATATATAATTTATATAATTTATATATTTATATTATATATTATATATTATAAATTATATATTATATATTATAATATTATATATTATTAATATAATATATTATTATAATTTATTTTATATATTTTTTAAAAATATTATTATTATTAATTATATATTATTATTATAATTATATTATAATTTATATTATTATATATTTTTATATAATTTATTTATATTATATTTATAAATTTTATAAATATTTTAATATTATTTATAATATTTAATATATAATATTTTATATATTATAATATATAATAATATATTAATTTTAATTTATAATATTATTATATTAAATTATAATATTATATTAATTATATAAAATTATATATATAAATTTTTTTAATATTATATTTATATATTATTTTATTTTATTTATTTTATAAATTATTTATATTTATATATTATATATTTATAATTATTAAATTAATTTATTTTATATTTATTATATATTTATATTATATATTAATTATTTATATATTATAATAAATTATATTATATTATTTATATTATTAAATTTATTATATTTTATTTTATTATATTATATTTTATATATTTATATATATTATATTATTATTTTAATATAAATATTTTTATAATTATTTTTTATATAAAAATTATATTTTAATATTAATTATTTTTTATTTTATATATTATATATTTATTTTATTATTATAATATTATTATTTTTATATTATATTTAATTTTATATATTATATTTTTATTATAATTTATTATCTATTAATTTTTATTAATTATATATATTAATTATTATATTTTATTTTTTTATATAATATTATTTAATTATTATAATTTATTTATTATAATTATATTTATAAATTTTATTTTATTATAATTATTTTATAAATTAAATATTATTAATATTTATATTATTTATTAAATATATATAATATTAATTTTATAATTAATTATTTATATTTTTATTTTAATATATTTTATTTTTATTTTTTATATATATTATTATTTTTAATTATATATAATTTTTATTTTATTTTATATAATATATTATTAATATTATTATTATATTATATTATAATAATATATTTTATATTTATTAATATAATATATATATTTTATAATTATATATTTTATTATATTTATTTATTAATTATTTTTATTTAATAATATTAAATTTTTAATTTTTATTATTAATTTTTATTATAATATTAATTTATTATATATATTATTTTATATATTATATTTTTTATTATTTTATTTTATAAATTTTTATTTATTAATATATTTATATATTTTTAAATTATTTATATTTATTTAATTATATTTATATTATTAATATATTATATTATATATATATTAATTTTATTATATTTTTATATTATAATTTTATTATTAATATTTATTATATTTTGTAATAATTTTATTTATTATAATATTATATATTATATTAATTTTTTTATATTTTTTATATTATATAATTATTTATTTATATTTATTATATAAATTTATTATATATAATTATTATTTTTATTTATATTTTTATATATTATTTTAATATATTTTTATTATATTTAATTTTTTTATTATTTTATTATTATATTATATATTATTATTATATTTAAATTTATTTAATATTTTTATATTTATATTAATTATTTTTTTTATTTTTTTTATTTTATTTTAATATAATTATTTATATTATTATTTTTTATTATTATAATTATTTATTTAATTTATAATTATTTAATTAAATTAATTTATTTTAAATTTATTTATAAAATTTAATTATATAATTATAAATTATTTTTATTTAAATTAATTTATTAATTATTTATTTTTTATTATATTATATTAATATTTTATTTTATTTATTTTTAATTATAAAATTTAATTTTATTATAAATATATTATATAAAATTTTTAATATT
>JAROYE020000207.1:0-14711 GCA_029619315.2 Dynastes maya
AAAATAAAAACTAAAAATAATACTTAACTAAAACTAAATAAAAACTTAAAAACTACTAAAAAACTAAAAAAAAAAAACTAAAAAACTAAAACTATAACTCTAAAAACACAAACTAAAAAATAATAAAACTACTTCTAAAAAAAACCTAAAAACTAAAAAAAAAAAATACTAAACTAAAAAAATACTAAAAAATCTAACTACAAAAACTAAACTAAAAAAAACTAAAAAAAATACTAAAAACTAAACTACTTCAACAAACTAACTAAAAAAAAACTAAATTAAAACTACTAAAAACTACTACTAAACTCTATAAAAAAACTAAAACTAAAAATATAACTATAAAACTAAACTAAATAATAAACTAAAAACTACTACTAAAAAAAAAAAATAAAAAACTAATAAAAAAAATAACTACTAAAACTACTAACTACTAAAAAAACTAAAACTAAAAACTAAAAAACTAAAAACTAAACTAAAAATAAATAAAAAACACTAAAAACTAAAAAACTAATCTACTAACTAAAAAAAAAATAAAAAACTTACTAAAAAAAAAAACTACTAATAAACTCTAAAAAACTAAACTAAAAAAAAAAACTAAAAAAAAAAAAAAACTACTAAAATAAAACCCCTACTATTAAAAACTAAACTAAAAAATACTAAAAAACTAAACTACTACTAAACTAAAAAAAAAAAAAAAAAAAAACTACTAAAAAAACTAAATAAAACTTACTAAAAAAAAACTAAACTACTAACTAAAAAAAAAAAAAAAAAAACTACTACACTAAAACTAAAAAAACTAAACTACTAAATAAAAACTAAAACAAAAATAAATAAAAAAAAACTAAACTACTAATAAAAACTAACTAACTAAAAAAATACTAAATAAAAAAAAATACTAAAAATACTAAAAAAACTAAAACTAAAATAAAAAAAAATAAAAAAAAAAACTACTAACTAATAAAAACTACCTAATAAAAAAAAACATACTAAAAAAAACTCTACTAAACTATAACTAAAAAAAACTAAAACTAAACTAAAACTAAAAACTAAAAACTAAACTAATAAAACCTAAGAAACTAAACTAATAAAAACTAAAACTAAAAAAACTACTATAAACCTAATAAAAAACTAAATAAACTAAACAAAAAAAACTAAAAAAAAAAATCTAACTACTAACTTTAAAACTAAACTAAATAAAACTACTAACTAAAAACATAAAAAATACAAACTAAAAAAACTCTAACTAAAAAAACTATCTAATCTAACTAACTAAACTATCTAAAAAAAAAAACTAAAAAATAAACTAAAACTAAACTACTAAAAAAAACTAACTATACTTAAAAATAAAAAAAAAACTAAAAACAAAAACAAAAATAACAACTCAAATTAACGTTTACTACCTAAAAAACAAAAAAAAAAACTAACTATTAATAAACTGAAAAAACTCTAAAAAACTAAAAATAAAAAACTAACTTAACTACTAAAAACTAAAACTTCTAAACTAACTAAAAACTAAACTCTTTAACTAACTACTAAAACTAAAAACTACTCTAAAAACTAAAAAAAACACTGAAAATTCAAAACTTAACTAAAAGCTATACTTAAACTAATAACTAAGAAAAAACTAAATACCTAATTAACTGCTCTCTATAACTCTACTCTTACTAAATAAAGTAACTACTAAAAAATCCTTAAAAACTAAATAAACTTAAAAAAAACTAACTAAAACTAGCTACTAAAAAAACTAGCTTCTAACTAAACTAAAAGGAGCTTAAACTAAAAATACTCTCTAAATAAAACTAAACTAAGATAACTACTTATAAAAAAATAAACTTACTAACAACTACTACAACTAAAAACTAGACTAACCTAAAAGTAACTAACTAAGAAAAAAAAAAAGTAACTAAAACTCTAAAAAAAATACTTAAAAAAAGAACTTCTAAAGGGGGGGGGGCTAAAAAAAAACTAAAATAAAACTCTACTAAAAATAAACTAACGAAAAAAGCTATCTAAAATCACCCTAAAAAAAGTAAAAAACTCTTAAATAAAAAACTTCTAAAAAAAAAAAAACTAAAAAACTAAAAAGCTTAAAAAAAAAAAAAAAAAACTAAAAAAAAAAACTAAACTCTCTAACTCTAAACTTAAACTAAAAACTAAACTAAAAAAGCTAACACTACTAAACTAAAAAACTTAAAAATAAATTAAACTAAAACTACTAAAAAAAAAAAACTAATATAAAAAACTACTTAAAAACTTTATTCTCTAAAAAAAAAAACTAAAAAGCTATATAACTAAACTTAAAAAATACTAAAAACAGTTTAACAACTAATCAATATCTGAACTTAAATAAAACAAACTACTAACAAAAAACTCAGAAACTCACTTCTTATGAAAATAACTAAAAAACTAAAAAAACCTACTAAATAACGCTAAAATAAACTGCTACTCTAATAAACTAAAAAACAATACTTATAAAAAAAATAACTTCTAAAAAACTAATTAAGAAACTAAAACTAAAACTAAAACACTACTAACTTTATAACTATAACTAAAAAACTAAACTAATAAACTAAAAAAAAAACTTAAAAGGAAAAAAAAAAACTTAATAGACTAAAAATAACTACTAACCGTCTAAGACTTAAAAAAACTTACTAGCTAAACTAAACGATAAGAAAAACTAACTAACTCTAACTAAAAACTAAAAAAACTCTAAAACCTTACTACTATAAACTTAAAAGCCCCATTTAAAACTTAAAATTAAACTAACTACTCTAAACTAAAAAAAAAAAAAAACTACCTCCTAACTCTTACTACTGACTACTACTAAAAAGGCTAAAAACTAAAAATAATACTACTACATAAAACTTACTTAACTAACCTACTAACTCTACTAAAACTAAACATAACTGACTAAAACTTTATAACTGCTATATAACTAAAAAAAACTTCTCTAAAAAAACAAACTAACTTATAATCTACTAAACCTATTAATTACTTACTCTAAAAACTGAAACTAAAAAAAACTACTAATGACTAAAAGACTAAAAAGACTAACATTAAAAAAAATAAAAAACTAAAAACCTCTAATTAATCTTGACAAAAACTAAAAAAAAAAAAAACACTACTTAAACTACTAAAACTAAAAGTAAAAACTACATAAAATAAAACTATAAAAAAACTACTAAAAAAAAAAAAAAAACGAAACTAACTAAACTAGCTAAAAAACTAAAAAACTAAAAGCTAAAAAACTACTAAAAAAACTTACCTCTATTCCTAAAATAAAACTAAAAAAACTCTAATCTTAATAAAAAAAAAAAAAAAAAAAAATAAAAAAACAAACTAACTATAAAACTAAAAACTACAATAAAAAAATACTGAAAAGACTAAAAAAAACTCTACAAAAAACTAAGAAAAAAAAAACACTATAAAAAAAAACTAAAAAGTCTCTAATAAACTAACTACTTAACTAAACTCTACTATAAAAAACTACTACAACTAACTACTCTAGACATACTATCTACTAAAACTAAAAACTAACTCTAACTAAAAAATAAAAAAATTACTAAAATATAACTAAAAATACTACAAAAAGAAGAAAACTAAAAAAAAAACTTGACTTCTAAAAAAAACTACTCTACTAACTTAAATATAAAAAAGAACAGACAATATAAAAAACTATACTCTCTATAAAAAATAATAGTCTAACCTTAAAAACTAGCTAACGACTAAAAACTTATTGAAAACTAACTAACTAACTAGGACTCCTAAAAAAAAAACTAACCTATCTTAAAAAAACAAAAACTACTACCTTCTAAAAAAACTAAAAGCTAAATAACTAAAAAGCCTTAAGAAATAAATAAAGACTAAACTAAAAAACTTAAAAAAATAAAAATTAACTTCTAGCTAAAATTTAAAAACTAATACTCTTAAAAAAACTCTAAACTCTACTAAAAAAACTATTAAACTTAAAACTAGCTAAGCTTAAAATAAACTCTACTACTAAGCTACTAAAAAACTAACTAAGGTTATAAAAAAGCTCTAAACGACATGAAACTCTAAACTTTACTAAACAAAAAAACTCGAAATCCCCCCGTAAACCGCTTAAACTGTACTGATAAAAACAAAACTACTCAACTCTAGCTAAATGACTAAAACTAAAACTAAACCTCTAAAAATCTCTAACGTAACTCTCACTTAAAATAAAATACACTACTAACTTAACTGAAAAAAATCCTTAAAAAAAATACTAAAAAAAAAAGCTAAAAAGATTAAAAACTACTTAAAAAAATTACTTGAACTACTAAAAAAACTACTAAAACTTGACTAAGAAAAAACTCTATAAACTAGTTAAACTACAAAAAACCTAATTAAAAAAACTAACAACTCTGACTATTAAAAAAAATAAAAAATACTCTAAAAAACTAAAACTAAAAAAAAAAAATCAAAAACTTATGACTAAAAAAACAAAACTACCTAAAAATCTAAAAAAAAAAACTATAAAAAACTAATCTACTAAAACTAAAAAACGACTAAATACTAAACTAAAAAAAAAACTAAATAACTACAAACTACTACTAAAACTAAACCTACTAGAAAATAAAAACTCTACTAAAATAAAAAAAACTCTTAAAGATAAATAAAGAACTAAAGTAGCTTTAATCTAAGATCTAAGCTAAAACTATGTTTAAAACTATATATAAAATTACTAAACTTAAAACTAAAAAACATATAATACCACTCTCTCTTAACAGTAAAACTTAAATAAGCATTACTACTAAAAAACCACTAAAAAATACTAACATACTACCTACTAAAAGAAAAAAAACTAAACTAAAAAAATAAAACTAACTAATACTCTAAAACTAAAAACTTAAATAAAAAAAAAAAAAAAACTAGCTTCATAAACTAAACTAAAGACTATAACATACTAACTAAATTAAAAAAGCTAAAAAAAAAAAATAACTTAAAAAAAAGAACTTAATACTACTAAACTTAAATAAATCCCTAAAAAAAGACTAAGCTAACTAAAAAAATAAAAACAACTACTATTACAAGCTAAAATCTTCTTAAAAGCTTTAAAAAAATAATAAAAAAAAAAAAACTAACTAAAAAAAAAAAAAAAATAATAAGGAAATCTCTAAAAAAAACTAAACTACTAACTAAACACTCTAAAAAAAACTACTCTAAAATACTAAACAAATAGAAAACTAAAACAGAACAAAAAAAAAAACTAACACGATGCAAAAGATAATAAAACACTACTAATAAACTAAAACTAATTAAAAAACTAAATCTACATACTAAAAAAAAAAAACTAAAACTACTCTAAAACTTAAACTAACTAAAAAAAAAGATCAAAAATCAACTCTTAAACTACTTAAACTAAAACTAACTAAACTACTACTAACTAGAAAGCCTAGAAAACTAAAAAACTTACGCTACTAAACTAAAACTCTAAAAAAACTAAATTACTATAAAAAAAACTAAACTAAACTACTAAAACTACTAAAATAACTAACTAAACCTAAAACTAACTAAAACTGACTAAACTAACTACTACTAACTAAAAAAAAGCACTAGCTAAAAACTACTACTTAAAACTTAAACAAAACTTATATCTAACATACTCTAATAACTAAAACTAAAAAAAAAAAAAGACTACTGAACCACTTAAAAAAAACTAACTCTTAACTTAAAAACTACTCTACTTAAAAAATAATGTAAAAAAAAACTAAAAACTACTAAAACTAAAACTAAAAAAAAAAACTAAAACAATAAATAAAAACTAAACTACTAAAAAAGCAAAAAACTAAGACTAAAACATACTAACTAAAAAAGATTATATAACTAAAATAACCTATAACTAACTTAAAAAACTGACTCTTAAATTCTACAAAACTTAAATAAACTAAAAACTAAAACTACTAATAATTACTAAAAAGTCTAGTAAAAAAAAACTTAAAAAGAAAATAAACTCTACTAAACTGACTAAATAAATAAATCTAAAACTTAAAAACTACTAGAAAACTACTATACTAATAATAACTCCTAACTAAAAATAAAAAAACTTAAAAACTAATACTTAAACATCTGATAATACTATAATACTTAAAACTCTAAAACTACTAACTAAAACCTACTAAAAACTGAAAACTCTAAAAAAATAACTACTAAACTAAACTTAAAATAATAAAAACTAACTAAACTAAAAGAAAAAAAACTTCTATAAAAATAATCTCTAAAACTAAAAAAAAAAAACTAAGCTACTAACTTACTAAAAAACTAACTGCTCTAAAACTCTAAAACTTACTAAAAAACTAATTAACTTTACTCCTACTAAATCTAACTAAAAAAACTAAAAGTTAAAAAAAGCAACTAAATAAAGTTCTTAAAACTGTAAATCTACAACTAAAAAACTAAAAACTAAAAAAAAATAAACTTTCAACTATAACTAATCTCCTACCTAACTAACTAAAACTACTAACAAAAAACTAAAAAAAAACTAAAACACTTCTACTAACAACTAAAAACTTCTACTACTAACTCTAACTTTACTACTAAAAAAAAACTAAAAATAACTAACTAACTAAACTAAAAAAACTAAAACTAAACTACTAAACTAAACTTAGAAATACTTAAAAAAAAAATAAACAACTCTAAAAAAACTCTACATAGGACTAAAAACTAAAACTAAAAAAAACTACTAAAAAAACTACTAAACTATAATCTAAAAAAACTAAAATAAACTAAAAAAAACTAACTACTAAAAACTAAAACTTCGACTAAAATAACTCTTAATATAAACTAGAACTCTAAAAACTAAAATACAAAAAAAACTTCTAAACTAACTAATCATAAACTAAAATACTAACTACTCTTATAAAAAATAACTTAAACTACTAAAACTAAAAAAAAACTATAACTTAAAAACTAACCTAAAACTAACTAACTAAAAAAAACTAGAAAATCTTAGAAAAGAAAAACTAAACCATTACTAAAAAAACACTAAACTGCTAAAACATAACTACTCTAAAACTAAAAAAACTAAAAAAACTACTTAAACTTAAACCTCAAAAAAAAAGCTCTGCTAAATAAAAAACGTGCATATCTACTAACTACTCACACTAAGCCTAAGAACTTATACTATTAGACTAGTAAAATAAAAAACTAAAAAAAACCTTACTACAGAACTAAACTTCTACTCTTAAAAAAAACTCTATAAAAAAACTCAAAACTATTTTAACTAAACTTCTAAAGCTAACTGAAAAAAAAACACTAAATACTAAATAACTTACTCTACTCCTTATAAATATAAAGAAACTAACTAAACAAAAGACTAACTAATAACTAAAAAAAAAACTAAAAAAATAAAAAACTAAGTAAAAAAAACTAAACTATCTTAAAAAAAAACTCTATCCTAAAAAAACACTAAACTATCTAAAAAAAATAACTACTAAACTACTAAACTAAAACTAACTAAAATACACTAAAAAAATCTTACACTAAAAAACTAAACTAAACTAAACTAAAACTGCTAACCTACTACCCCGGTTACTACACCCTCTAGACTAAAACTAAAGACTAAAAACTCTATTCTACTAAAAAAATACTAACAACTAAAAAAAAATAACCTAACTAAAGAAAAACTAAACTACTAAACTAAAAAAAACTAACTAAACTAATTCTCCTAAAACTACTGTAGCTTAAAAAAAAAAAGCTACTAGTCTAAAAAACAAACTAAGCTACTACACTAAAACTACTTTAAAAATAAAAACTCTAAACTTAAAAAACTAAAGACTATAAGAAAAATCTACTACTTAAAAAAACTAAACAGAAAAATACTAAAAAGTTCTAACTAAGACTAAAAACTAAACTACTAAAAACGAACTAACTAAGAAAAACTACTAAAACTAACTTAAAAAACTTCTAAGCTAAACAAAATCTAAAAAACTACTCTTAAAAAAAAACTACTAAACTAAAGTATATATAAACTTTAAAACTAGCCTAAAACTACTAGTCTCTATAAAAACTAACTAAAAAACTTTAACTAAATACTTAAACTATGGCAAACTACTAAACTAACTTAAAACCCTAAAAAAACTAAAGAACCTAATATAAAAACAAAAGACTAAGACACTAACTTAAATCTTAATAACTCCTATTAAAATCTATACGTACTTAACTCTTTAAAGACTAGAGGACTAAAGCTAAAAATAACTAAAAAAATTCTACTACTAACTAAAAAAACACTAAAAAAAACTTAGACTAAACTAAACTAACTACTAAAACTAAAACTATAACTAAAACTACTAAAACTAAAAAAATCTCAATAGAAACCTAAAGAAAAACTTAACGAAGCTAAAAGACTTAAACTAAAAAACTAACTCTAAACTCTACTAAAAAACTAACTACTGTAAAACACTTAATAACTCAACTAAAAAAAAAAAAAAAGTAAAATAACTGATTAACTACACTAAAAACTTGAACTCTAAACTAACTAAAACTACTCAAAAAAAAAAAAAAAAACTGAACTAAAGTTACTAAAGAAAAAAAACTAAAAAACTATAATCTAAACTAAAAACAACTAAAACTAGGAAAACTAAAAACAAAAAAAAAACTAAAAATAACTCTAAAATCTACTACTAAAAACTAAAACTAAAACTGAAAACTTACAAACTCTATAACTAAATAAACATAAAAAACTACTAAAAACGAACTAAAAGACTGAAAACTTACCTAAACTAAGAAAACTCTTCTAAATATATATTACGTGACTAGAAAGAAAAACTTACTATAAAAAAAAAGCTACATAAAAAACAAAAACCCATAAACTATAACTACTAAAACACTAAAAAAAAACTAACTAACTACTAAATAACTAACTACTAAAATTAAAATAACCTTAGCTCTTAAAGTCTAATCTCAACTACTATAACTAAATCTACTTAAAAATAAAACCTCTTACTTAAAACTAAAACGCTTAATAAACAGTAAAAAAAAAAACTTCTTAAACCTAAAACGTACTAACTAAGACTCTCTAAAAACTAACAAAAACGAAATAAACTACTAAAGTGGAAAAACTTACTAATAAAACTAAACTACTACTAAAACCTAAACAAAAAATCTACTAAAACTTAAAAAAAATAAACTTAAAAAACACTAATAAAATAAAAAAACACTAAAACTAAAAAAAATAACTGAAAAAACTAAAAAAAAAAAAAATTAAACTAATAAGAATCTATAAACTAAAAAAAACTTATCTCAAACTAAAACTAAACTTAAACTACTACTAATAATCCTAAATAAACTAAACCTACTACTAAGCGCTAACTAAGAAAAACTACTATAAAAAAAAATCTAAAAAATACTAAAACTCTTAACTTTACTTAAAAAAAACTAAACTGACTAAAAAAAAAAAACTAAAATGCTAAAAATAAATCTAACTAAACTATATAAAAAAAGGGAAGCTAAAAAAAACTAAAAACTTAAAAAAAAAAAAGCTCTCTAGTTAACTAAAGCTCTAACTAAAAAAAAACTACTAAAAACACTAACTTAACTACTAATAAACTAAGAAAACTTTAATCCTTAAACTACGGAATACTAAAAAACTAAAAAATAACTAAAAAACTAAACTAAACTAACTAAAAAAAAAAAGACATTAAAAAAAAAACTAAAAAAAAAAAATAACCTACTTAACTACTAATGACTAACTAAACTCTACTTAAAATCTTAAAAAACCTAAAACTAAAAAAATCTAAAAAAAAAACTAAACTCTAACTAACTAAAACTAACTAACTAACTTAATCTCTACTAACAAACATTTAATAATCTAGACTATATAAACTAATACTAAACTAACGACTAAAAAATCACTACTAAACTAAAACTAAACTACACTAAAAAACTAAAAAGTAAAACACTACTAGAAACATCTGTTCTCTAAAAAAAACTAAATATCTAAAAAAAAACTAACTAAACTTAAACTAACTGCTAAAAAGGACGTAACCTACTTAAACCGTAAAAAAAACTAAAACTAACTACGTAAACTAACTTACTAACATAACTTAAACTACTCTACTAAAACTAACAAACTAAATAAGAACTAAGAATGGTAAAACCTAACTTAAAACTCTAAAAAAAAAACTAAAAACTTAAAAGAGAACTACTAAAACTAACTAAAACTAAAACATAAAACTTAGAAAAAATCTACTATAAAATAAACTACTTAAAAAATACTACTAAAAAAAAAAAAACTAAAACTAAAAAAAAAAAAAAAACTAAGAAACTCTTACTAAAAACTACTCTAAAAACGTAGACTCTGCTAACTCTTTACCCCTTTTTAAAAAAAACTAAAAAACTAAAAAAAAAAAAAAAAACTAAAAACTAATGAAAAAAAAGTCTCTACAACTTAAAAAAAAAAAACTAATACTAACAACTAAATAAAAACTAAACTATTAAAAACTACTACTAACTAAAAAAAACTACGCTAAAACTAAAAATAAACTATTTAAATTACTCTAAAAACTACTCTTAAAAAACTCTAAAACTAAAACTCTTTAAACTAAAAAAACTACTACTATAAAAAATTACAGCTAAGCTCTACTAAGCTCTAACTAAGCTACGACTAAACTACGACTAAGGCAACTAAAAAACTACCTAAAAAAAACTAAACTTACTACTAAAGAAACTACTCTAAAAAAAAAAACTTACTAAAAAAAACTTAAAAAGAAATAAACTACTACTAAGAAAGACTTACTCTAGAAAAAAACTAAACTAACTATTAAAAAAAACTAAAAAACAAATATACTTACTAAACTTATTGAAAAAAACAAAATCTAAAATCTCTAAAACTAACTTACTACTCCTATAAAAAAACTAAAAAAAAATACTAAACTAAAAAATTAAACTAAACTAAACTCTGAAAACATAAAAAAACGTATCACTTTATTATGCTTAAAAAATAACTATATTACTACGTTAAACTAACAAGACTAAACTAACTAAATTAAAAACTCTAAAACTAAACTCTAAAACTACTAAAAAAATAAAAAAAAAAAACTACTACTAAAAAAATACTAAAATCTTAAATAACTTAAAAAAAAAAACTAAACTAAAAACTAAACTATAAAAAAAACTACTAAAGCTAAAAACTCTACTAACTAAAAAAAAACTTTACAAAAAAACTATAAATGACTCTAATACTAAGTAACTTACTCTAATAAAATCTACTACTATACTTAAACTTAAGAAAAATTTAAAACTTAAAAAACTAACTATACTACTAACTACTAAACTAAAAAACTTAAAAATAAATCTAAGACTAAAACTAAAAACTATATTAGACACTAACTTCTAAAAAAAAACTTACAACTAAAAAGGTACTAAAAAACTAAAAAAAAAAATACTGATACTCTTAAAAAACCTTTTTTTTAAAAAACTAACTAAACTACAAAAAAACTTATAACTCTAAAAAAAAACTAAAAACCTACTTAAAATCTGAAATGAAAAACTAACTACACTAAACTAACTATCTACTAAATAAAAAAAAAAAAAACTAAAAATAAAAAACGTAACAACTCTATTAAACTAAAACTAAGTTGAAAAACTACTAAAAAATACTCAAAAACTAAATAAAAAAAAAAATAAACGATACTAAACTACTAAATCACCTTAAGACTTCAAAAAAAACTAATAAAGAAAATGTAAAAAAAAAAAATAAAACTAAAATACTAAACAGACTAAAAAAAAAAACTAAAAAACTTAATAAAACTCTAAAACTAAAACTAAAAAAACATACACACATAAAAAAAAAAAATAAACTAAACGAAAGAAACTATAACTTTAACGTAAAAAACTCTCTATGCTACTAATAACTAAACCTAAAAACTATAACTCTAAAAAAATAAAAACTAAAAACTAAACTAAACTAAAAATCTAAAAAAACTAAAACTAAGCTACTAGAAAACACTAACTAAACGACTAAAAAGAAACTAAACTGCTCACTAACAAACTTAAACTAAAAAATAAAACTAAACTACTAAAAAAAAGATACCTTAAAAAAAAAATAAAAAAACTATCTCTTAAACTAAAACGTTTAAAGACTAACTAACTAAACAAAGTCCTAGAACGCTTCTAAACTAACTCCTCTAAAACTTTAACTTAAAACTAAAAACTAATAAACTGCACTACTCTACACACTATATCTCTACACTTAAGCTAAAAAAACTACACTACACTTAAACCTTGTTGAACTAAAAAAAAAACTACTCTAAAAAAAAAAAAAAAAAACTATAACTACAAAAACTCTAAAATAAAAAACTAAACTAAAAAAAAAAAAAACTACTAAACTAATCTAAACTAACTACTAAAACTACTTCTAAATCTAAAACTAAAACAATAAGCTTACTAACAACTAAAAAAAAAAAAATATACTAAAACTTCTAAACTAACTAAAAAATCTAAAACTACTTAAAACTACTAAATACACTGAACTCTCTAACTAAAAACTAAAAACATGAAAAACTAATCTAAAACAAAAATACATAAAACTACTAAACAAACTTAAAACTCTACTAAAAAACTAAAAATAAAGAAAAAAAAAAAACCTCTAAACATAAGGTGTAATCTAACTAAAACTTTAAAAAAAACTAAACTACAAGCTACTTCATAAATAATCTACCTAAAACCTTCTAAAAAATACTCTAAAAAAACTACTCTAAACATAAAAAAAAACTAAAATAGTACTCTAAAAAACTAGGTCTATAAACGTAAAACTAAAAAAAAAAAAACTACTACTGAACTCTAAAAAAAAATACTAAAACTCTAAAAAAAAAAAAACAGTACGCTAACTAAACCTACACTAAACTAACTTAGCTAAACTCAAAAAAAATAAACTTCTAAAGAAAACTAAAAATTAAAACTCTACTAAAGAAAAAAATAGAAAAAACACTTTACGTAAACACTAGAAAATCCTACTAAAACTAACTAGAATAATACAAATATAACTAAAAAACTTAAAAACTTAAATACATAAAAACTAAAAACTAACTTCCTCTCTAACTATTCTTAAAAGCTTAAAAAACTTGTTTCTATCTTATAAAATACTCTAAATAGACTAACTAAAAACTAAACTTACTAAAAACTAACTAAAAAAACTAACTAAATAACTCACTAACTAAACAAATAACTCTAACTACTAAACTAAACTAATAAAAAAACTAACTCTAAACTAAAAAAACTACTAAAACTAACTACCTAAAACTAAAACTAAAAAAAATAAAACTAAAAACTAAAACATAAACTAAACTACTAACTAAAAACTAAAAAATAAACTAAAAAACCTAAATAACTAACTAACTAAAAACTAACTAAAACTAATACTAAAACTAAAAAAAAACTACTCTAAAACTAAAAAAAAAACTACTAACTTTAAAAATCTAAAAAACTAAAAAATACTACTACTAACTCTAACTAAAACATCTAAAATAAAAACTAAAAACTTCTAAACTACTACTAAAAACTATACTAACTAAACTAAAAATAAACTAAAAAAAACTAAATAAACTAACTACTAAAACTAAAAAAACTAAACTAAACTAAAAACTAAAAAAAAAAAACTATAACTAAACTACTTAAAAACTAACTAAAAAACTAAAAACTAAACTACATCTAAAATAAATATAAACTAACTAAAAACTAACTTAAAAAACTATAAACTACTAAAAACTAAATACTAAACTACTTAAACTAACTAAACTACTAAAAAATCTAAAAAAACTAAACTATCTATAACTTAAACTAAAAACTAACTAAATAAAAAAAAACTAAAACTAAAACTAAAAACTAATCTACTAATAACTAATAAAAACTACTGACTAACTTACTAAAAACTCTAACTACTAAACTAAACTAAAAAAAAAAACTAAAACTAATAAAACAAAATAATACTAAAAAACTACTAAATACTAAAACTACTAACTAAACTAAAAAAAAAAACTAAAACTTAACTAACTAAACTACTAAAACTAAAACTAAAAAAAACTAACTCTAAAAAACTAAAAAAAAACTAAATCTATAACTAAAACTAAAAACTAACTAAACTAACTAAATACTAAAACTAAAACTAAACTAACTAAAAACTAATTAACTAAACTAACTAAAATAAAAAACTAAACTCTACTAAAAAACTAAAAATCTACTATAAAAAACTAAACTCTACTAAAATACAAACTTAAAAACTAAACTAAAAACAAAAACTCTAAAAAAACTAAAATCACTAAAAAACTACAAAAATAAACTATACTAAATAAAACTAAATATAAGACTAATTACTAACTAAAAAAAAAAAAAACTACTTAAAAAAAAACTAAACTAAAAAAAAACTCTAAAAACTACTAAACTAAATCTAAAATAAACTAAAAAAATAACTAAAAACTAAAAAAACTAAAACTACTAAAATAACTAAAACTCTAACTACTAAAACTAAAAATAAAACTAAAACTAATAAACTAATCTAAACTATAAAAAAAAAAACTTATAATCTAAAAAACTAAAAACAAAAAACTAATAAAATAAAAAAAAAAAATAAAACTAAAAAAAACCCCTTTAAAAAAAACTCTAAAAAAAAAAACTACTAAAAATTTAACATTTTAAAATCAAAATTAAAATTAAAAAAAAACTTTAAAAAATAAAAAAAAAAAAAAAAAAAAAAA
>JAROYE020000208.1:0-14264 GCA_029619315.2 Dynastes maya
TCTGTAAGCTAATCACGTAACAGATCAACTCAAACCAAGAAGATCAAAATCTACTTAAATTATGAGTTAAGTGATACAGATGTGCTATTAGAGTAATTCCAAGCAAAACAGCGAGTTTCAAAAATCTCAAAACTCGGAATGTATTTGTTTTCATATATTTAACTCAAAATACATAGGTTAACTATAAATTACGAGGGCATTCCAGAAAATAGTACCCATTTATAGTCATACAGATGGCGCTATTGATCCAATTAAAAGCAAATTGGCGCAGATGTCAACAGTAACATCGTAGTTTTGCGAGAAAAAAGAGTTGAAGTTCTTCCGGTGCGCTGTTTACAATGGCGCATAAAATAGAATGCATTTGAATGCAGAAAACGTCCGTCCAAGCGAAATTCATCGCTGGATTACTGAAGTACGGGAACAATGGATGAGTCATCTGTAAGGCGTTGGGTTCGAAATTTCACAGAGGGAAGAGATAATGTGCACGATGAAGAGCGGTCAGGTCGCCCGTCCCTTATCACCGACGATCTGAAGAAACGTGTCAATGATTTCATCTGCGCAGATCGACGCGTAAAACTGAATGAAATGAGTAAGCAATTTCCTGACATTTCACAATCATTGCTCCATGAAATCGTGACGAAATTTGCGCAAGATGGGTGCCCAAAATGCTTACCGACGAGCACAAGACCAACCGCATGGGTGCAGCGTTGACGTTTTTGACTCGTTACGAGCAACAGGGCGATGCATTCCTTGACCAAATTGTTACTGGGATGAAACCTGGGTGTGCCATTTCACACCTGAGATAGAACGCAAGTCCATGAAGCGGCACCATCCACGATCTCCAACAAGGCCGCGTAAGTTTAAGCAGTCGTTTTCCACGAAAAAGGTTATGGCCTCAGTGTTCTGGGACCGAAAAGGTCTGTTGTTGGTTGATTTCATGCCCCAAAGGACGACCATCAATGCGGCCACATACTGTGAAACACTTCAGAAGCTGCGCACGGCCATCCAAAACAAGAGACGGGGAATGCTGACAAGTGGCATTGTTCTTCTGCATGACAATGCTCGTCCCCACACGGCTGGAAAGATCACTGACCTTCTTCGGAAGTTCAAGTGGGAGGTTTCTGACCACCCTGCGTATAACCCCGACTTGGCTCCAAGTGACTTATCATTTGTTCAGTAAATTCAAGGGTTTCTTGTCAGGAGAACGTTTCCAAAGTGATGATGACTTAAAAGCAGGTGTACAGCATTGGCTGGCAACTTTGGCGGTAGATATTTACGCGGAAGGCATAAACAAACTGGTTTCGAGATACAACAAATGTCTCAACAATGGCGACAAAACAGTAATGTTTTTAAAATTTGCTGTATTTTCTAGGACACGTACTTTTTATTTGGTGATTCGTACGCACAATTGCCGAATTTGTACTCTATCATGTGCTTTGAAGTTATTGCCGTTGATTTAAAAATACAAGGTTATACTTTTACATCCAGCTCCCCTTCATTCAAAGTATGCCACATACCAGATTTCTTCCGAAAGAAAATTTCTCATAGAGCAACATGTAAAAACAACGACTCATATGCGAAAACGCGCTCAGATATACTACATAGTTATGTTTTTCAGAAATTTGCTTCACTAAATTTTGTTAGAGGAAAAATTTCCTTTTCAACTTCTTTATTGTTCTTTTGATACGTAAATACTACATATCTATCATCCAACCATCTTAAAAATATACATATTGTGTATAGACAAGCGCAAAACATAGAAACAAAAACACTAATAGAATACAAATTTATTTAGGAGAAGCTTGAAAAAAATCTTAAAATGCTTGATTGTTTAAGCTCTCTTCTTTGTTCCTCCAAAACGCAATTCTGAAAATGACATTCCAAATTCTTAATGCGTTCAAAAGCCACATAGTCGTCTTTTTTTCTAAATTGTTTTAAGTCTTTAATGCACTTCAGGGCCTGATAGTAGCTCTTTATTGGATTATCTTCTTCTGGTATGTCCCCTATTTCGGCCTCTGTTTCATTTTTCTCCTCATTGTCTTTAGATTCAACAACTTGATTCTCAAAATCAAAATTATCTTCAGTTGGTGTGTTTTGATCGACGTGAATTCATCTAGATTTTGATCATTTGTTATATTCAACTTTTTAACAGCTCTAAACATTGCGGCAAGTGTAGGCAACGGTATATCGTCTTCGGGGCCAAAATCGGGGAACTCCGTTTTCGCTTTTCTGAATCCAGCTTTTCTGAAACAGTTTTGTATTGTTGTGGAATTTACGTTTTGCCACGCTGTTTTTATGAAATACAGTGCCTCTAAAACATTAATTTTCTTGGAAAGTTCAGATGCTGATTTGACGCTAACCATGTTAGATAAAATGTGCTTCAAAATATGATTTCGGTAATAAAATTTAAAATTTTGAATGATACCCTGGTCCAAAGCCTGACAAACGCAGGTTGTATTGGGAGGTAATCAAATTATTTTCACATTTTCAGGTTCAATTCTCGAGGATGCGACCCTGCATTGTCTAAAAAACAGCAAATTTTTTCTCTTCTCAATCCCCATTTTTCGATCCAGCTCTGCAAACCATTCTCTCATCAGTTCGCGATTCATCCACGCTTTTTTTATATGACCTCCATATGACAGGTAAATCCTTAATGTTTATGTTCTTCAATGCTCTCGGACGAGCTGATTTTCCAATCACTAACATTTTTTCTTTCTGTTCTGTCATGCTTACACAAAATAAAATGGTTGGAATTTCTTTTGCCAACTTTCCTCCTGAACATTTGTCGGATTTCAAGGCAAGCGTTTTATCGGGAAACGCTCGAAAAAAAAGTCCGCTCTCATCAGCATTGTAGATATCTTCAGGTTGGTATCCAAGCAACAAAGACGGAAGTTTCTCCATAAATGCATCAACCGTATCGTGTTTTACGTCAGCCGCTTCACCTGATATGCATTTGAAACTAATGCCGTGTCTTCTACGCCATTTTTGAAGCCAACAATCAGACGCACTAACATTTTTGTAGCAATTTCTACCGCCTTGGCTTTCACTTGCCAGCCTGATATGGATATGCTTTGATTTCTAGCTCTCACAAACCATTCAAAACATGCCTCATCTATGTTTAAGCCTTCAGTTTTCAAAAAGCTATTTTTTTGGTGCACATTTACACCAGACTACCACAGGCGTCGGATTTCTTCTTTATTTTTTGCAATTATAGTAGCTTGCGTTTTTCCTATATTGAACTTCAATTCTAGAGCCCGAATTGACAGTTTTTCTTTATCAACTACGTTCACTATCTCCATCTTCTCTTTCAGAGTTAACACTTTTTTTCGGGACCATTGTTGTACATAAAATCTTATACACGCGTTCGATTCTTAGACAAAACTACCGCATAAAGAATAACACTGGGGAACAGCAATTTCGTTGTCTTAAATCTGTGACTTGTTTCCAACTAACTTTTGGCCTCTGGATCCAAAAATAACCGCAGCTTTTGTCAATCACGTCAACTTTTTACAGGATACCCTCAAAAGTCTTACAAATTGTGCATATAAAGGAAAATCAAGTAAACACTTACCAAATATACTTTTTATAAAGAATAATTTTATTCATGCAAAGGCTATAATAGTTACTGCAAGTTAAATTGAGTTCATACAAATAGTTGTTTTTTTATCGAACGGTAATTACATACTAAGGCCAAAATTTTCGCTTATAGCTTTTTCTGAAATGTTTAATCTGTGGACATTCTCGCTTGATGCTCCAACAATAGTCAGTCATCATATATATATTCCATCTACTTTGACCTCCATGACCTTCAAATCCTGGTGAAATCGCTCACCCTGCTCATCACTGACTGCACCAAGATTTTCCGGGAAGTTAGCAAGATGGCTTTGTAAAAAATTCAATTTGGTGCTCATGTTGCAACCTAGCAGTTTGAAGCTCTCCAAGAGTTGCTGGACATTTTGGCGTAATTCTGTGCTCGTGTATTTCCAAGATAGTCTTTAACAATGTTTTTGAATGCCAACCAAGCATTCTTTTCAATTTCTGACATTGTTCCGATGAAATGTTCATCTTTAACAAGCTGCCGAATCTGTGGACCATCAAAAACGCCGGCCTTTATTTTTCAAATGACAGGCTAGGAAATGCCGAAATGGGATACTTGAAACAGTCTCCTTCAATTGCAAAGCTTTAAAAACGAATTGCTTCATGAGACCCAATTTTATATGCAGAAAAATATATATTCTTTCTGTCGACAAGTGGCTGATGTACGATTGTTGGATCACCAGGTTTTCAGTTCAGATCGTAGCAGCCAATTCGACTGCACCCAATGCTTCTCACGAGCTCTACTGTCCCACATACACAAAAAGCAGGGGCACTTGGTATATCCGCGTTGCTAGCCAAGAAGGAAGCTAACCATTTTAAGGTCACACAAATGATCCATTGGCGCATGTGGTATTGCAACAAATCAGTGACTCTTTTTATGTCTTCATATCTTCACTCAAACGAACTGAATGGCCTATCGGGACTAAACCCAATAAATTTCCATTGTGGAGGAGAACACACTTCAAGCTCCGCTTTGAGCTATCGACAAACAGTCGCCATTCAATTGCGTTATAGGCTGAAATTTCCAACTCTTCCATTAAACCATGTACGTTATGGCATTACACAAATTCATCATCACTTCGAAAGTATTGTAGAAACGCACTTTCTCTTGATCGAAAATAGGATACCTTAGCTCCCTTTTCAAGCAAGTTTTTCTCGTGCAGTCTTGATGCTAAGAGCTCTGAAGCTTTTTTGGATAGATGTCCCAAATCCGTACCAAATCAGTCAACTCAGCTGGTTAAGCCATAGTGTATGAAGGAAGCATCTTTAATTTGAAAATCCTTCATCGTTGGGGTTGATCTTCACCAGGACTCGTAGTCCAGTATCTCCAAAGAGGGTGAATCATGCGAAAATACGGGTAGTGTGGGATTCGCCGATGAGGCACTGGGCGTATAGCTGATGGTAACCGTAGGGATACTCTATTTTATCATTTGTTTTCTTGGTACATCCCTGATCCGGATTTCACTATACAAAAGTAAATCAACTCCACTGGAAGAGCACTGGGCTCTCGCCTCAAATAGTAGCGCATACCAAGATGAGAAGTTTATTCACGATGTTTTCCTGGTCTACATCCGTAAACCCTCAATACACTGCACTTACACATATTTGTGAAGGGCCGTGATTTATCTTGAGTCCACCAATTTGAGTCACTTTAAAATGAGGCAAAAGAGATTGTGCCTGACACAAGTGTAATGATGTTTGTCGCTTTGATCTGGGAATGCTAAAGCTGCCATCATCTGTATACAAAAAACGAATCGGGGCTGTTTTAGCATACGCGTGAAACTAGCAAAGGGAGATATAAGGAAAAGTTTCGATTCATATATAAATGTAAAAACATTAAACCTGCTAACCGTTGCATATACAAGAACTCAGACTCCACGGCGGAATGTGGAGCCACTGCACCGTTTCAGAGCGACACACAACGGCTCAACTACAGTGTATCTCAGGCGTAATTGAAACAAGTTCCAGACAGAGTATAAATCTTTCGCTGTTCTCCGATGCGTCATTCACCCGGCGCCAAGCGGAGAAGGTTTGTGTTCAGCCAGTAGGAGGAGCAATAGTGCGTTTCCTATGATCCATGCTCCCCGATTTCGCGGGAGAGTATGGTCACATTCTCATAAGGTGTAGAGATAAAACTTGACGTGGTAGTAGAAAACTAAACTACAGTTTTTTTAAACCAGCATGCCAATTAACATAAAACAGCTCAAAAACCAAACTCAACAAAAATTTGTGTTACAAATTGTTTGCCCAGTGTAATTGATCCCTATGTAGCATCAAAAAAAAAGGGGAACCACCAAATATACGGTAAACAATCTAAAGTAAAATGCCCATATGTACATAATCCCTAGCTTTGAAATACAATTCGGAGCGGCTATTGGAACGCCGTGGTCGTTTATGGGAGATTTTAATCAGCTTGGGAACACAAAAGTGCTGCCCGCGCCGTCCATATGAGCGCTCGCTTATGGGAATGCGCTTTATGTTGTAAAAATATGGGAAAAAATTCGGTTTCCAAAGAAATTTGGGCGTTAAAGGGTTTCGCTTGTTAGAGCTCCCCGTTACGAGAGCTTTCACTGTACAAAATATGAAAGACAATTGAAGGCATGGCATTTGGAAACTTCAAAATTTTTTCATGGAATGACTCATTAGCAATATGTACTCACCTTGGTTCCCTTTTATCTCATTAACGCCAGCTTTCCCGATTACCGATAAGGATGGCCTTAAACAACCGAAGATCCTCCATTCCAAACCCGGCTTTACATTAAAACCAGGTTGTGGTGTATCCGGAGAACTATCGTTGCATTGCGCCCCCGGTATCTTCACCCCACCATAGGAGCATCTACAGGCCGTTTGTTTATGTTCATCTGGCTGAAGTCGTTCGATGCATAGCATGCTGCAATCACAAGAAAAAGGAAATTAAAACTCATTTAAAGACGTATGATTTGTTTTGCGTTTCACCGTGGCAAGTGGCGTTCAACCGTAACATAATTCGCCTTGGTGAATTAATTTGTGAAAGATACTTGGGGAGGCATAAAACGGTTTTGATGATTTGAGGAATTAATCTGTTGGAAAAGTTTTTCTGTACTTTCATCACGAATTGCGTAAAAAAAGAGCTCCGTTTTAATTGGGATAACTTTCTAAACGCGACGATTCAAGAATTGAAATCGGAAAAAAAACGAGAAATGTTAATGATTCTAGAATAATAAAATGGTCTACGCTTGATGAAATCTTACATTTAATATCGTTAGCCAATGCAATAACAAAAGGGTTGAAGGGCACGCATAATTTGTTTTTTGGCATTTATTTGTACATGTTATTGTTATTTTGTTTTACGTAAGACAAAAGGCGTTCAATATATAAAAAAATGATTGTATGCTTATGAACGGCACAGAGTCATCCGGTGGAAGCAGATGAAATCTGTACCAGCAAAAGAGAGCATAGAAGACTTAGATATATCTAAAAACTCAAGGGTATGCTCTAGTACTATAATAATAATTAGAGAGGGGGATTTATGCAATTTGCATATCCCATATTTTTTTATATGACAAGCAAATGCTTCAGTATATATCCCAATAACACTTTCGTGCATCTTTTAGCAAATTTAGAACAAAAATAATTTTTCTTTGAACTTTTAAAGTGTTTTCCTGTAATAAAAAAACTTTTCCCCAACGAACATTTATCGGACACGTGTGTATTAGATGCGGAGTCGACTCTTCTGTCGCTGGACCTTCCCACCTCCCACCCTTCAAAAAGAAGCCGCCATCCTTCAGGTGGTGGGCTGTCGCAAATTCACTAGATAAAATTTATCATCTAATTTTCAACAACTCCCATCCCGGCAACTGTCTGATTCATAGGAAGTCTTTGGTGCAGTAGTGGAAAATGCCAAAAGTGGGTACAAGTTTAATTGTTTCGTGGATCAAAAAGTTCCTAAAACTTATCTAACGGATGAAAGAGTTTTCTGCAAAGCATGTGGGAAAACGGTAAGTTTTTTTTTGGGTATAATACTAGTATTTAGAAACTGTACAGCCATATACGATTTTCTTGTAAGTTTTTGGTGATATTTCTTTTCTTTACAGGTGCCATGTGAACGCAAATTTCAAGTCACCAACATGTTGCAGCTGAAATGCATAAAAGAAACTTTTGGAAATTTCAAGTTTCAAAAACTTGGGCAAGTCCCTTTTGACACAATCTTTTGCCGGAAAACAAAGTGAGCCACAAATATTTAACGCAGATTTGTGCAACGCGATGTTTACTGCCAATATACCGCTCAAAAAGCTGCAAAAATCCGTGTTTGGGCAATCTTTAGAATAGTACTCCCAAAAAGAGTATTCCGGATGAAAGTTTGCTCAGAAAATGTTACGTAACCGATATTTATTCTGAAACGTCAATCATTAGGGAAATTTGTTAAAACGAGTATATATATTTTACCGTTGATGAAACGACAGTTTCCTGGCCGCTATATACAAATTTATTAATTGGTCATCAGATCGTTTTTAAAATTGCTTGTAAAAAAATTTAAGAAAAAACCAACCATCTCACAATATTAAGATTTGTTAATGAAAGTCTCATGAATTTTTTTCTTCCTGATGTTGTTCCACAGGAAAAATTTTAGTCATGCTGTCCGATGCAGCGGCATATATGATTAAATAATAAAAATAATTAAATAATAATAAATAATAATAATAAAAATGTTTATTGTCCAACAGGTTAAACCCAATTACAGGACAAATATACACATTGTGAACACAATACATATTGATTTAAAAACATGACATAACTAACAAAAAAACTATTATGTTTCGTGTATCATGGCCCCAAACCTCTCCGGTGAAAATATCACTAAATATCTTCTCAGCGTTCCTGATAAATGTGATAGTTGGCGACCCCCAAACGAAGATTGGTCCTCGGTGTCGGCATAGTAAAGGTTGGAGCATAACGAGATGCTATTCGAGGTACGTTGAATCCTATGTGGGAGACCAGCTGCATACAGTCGATCCTATCATTTAATAATTTGTGTAAAAATCGGGCGCTATGGTAATCACAGGGGATGACAAGAACGAAATTGATGCGATTCGAGAAGGGTGTTGTAAGAAGTATGCCAAAGGGCGAATATTCGCCATTAACTTTGAACGACAAAAATTTGAGGAATCGACGCTGAACAAAGTTCAATTGGAGCTTGATGGGACATATAGAAAGGATACCAAACAATAGAGGCATACTCCAATTCGAGAGTACAAATGCAAAATAAAGGGATTTTAGCACTAGTGCGTCATTGAAGTATTTGGACGTTCTCATAAGAAAACCCATCATTTTTGAGGCAGATGAACAAATTTGTTCAATATGTAGTTAACGATAAAGTTGGATCAAAAGTGGGCACCTAGATCTTTAAGATTGGTAAACTTGTCGATGGAAATATCGTTGATTTGATAAGTGGAGATATATGGGATTTGTTTTCTCGTGAAGCACATAAATTACATTTACTAGAATTTTAAAGTCAGTGTATTGGATTTTGACCACTCGGTCAGTATATTAATGCTCGTCTGAAGACCTTGATATCTTGTTGGCAGTTAATATTCAAAACAGTTTTAAAATCGTCGGCATAGCGAGGACAGGCAAGATAAGGATGTTAAGAGGTCGTTTATGTATAGATGAACAATCAATGGACCAAGATTTGGGTCCTTGTGAGATACCGCTCTAGATACAAATTCAAACGAATTAAATCCATTATAAAATACATGTTAGTTCTTTTACCAAGTAAGTTTAATTAACAAGGAGAAGTTGGGAGCTAAACCAAACGAGCCAGTTTATATAGAAGTAAATTTATGACTGAGAGTATCAAATGCATGTGAGAAGTCGGTTTAAAGATAACTCAACTTGGTCGCAGTCATCTAAAGTTTCGCTTATAAATTGTGTGAAACAGGCCAGGTTTGTTACTGCGAGCGTCCCTTCACAAAGCCGTGTGGGCAAGTTGCGGGTATGTGGGGCGAGTATTCCTGTATACGTAGTATATATAATATGTTCAAAAATCTTCGCAAAGTATTAATATAGCGATGGGGCCCATAATTTCGAATTTGAGTAGAATCTCCCTTCTTGAAGACAGGTACAATTCGTGCACGTTTCCATCTATCCGGAAAAGTGGAAGTCCTGATGGCAAGATTAATAATCTGGCATAAAGGTAACGCAAAGGCATTACATAAATTCCTAACACAGAAACTCGGCACCAAGTTCATCGCCCGCGGTGGCCCTATCTGGAAAGGCAGCCCTAATTTTAACCAATTCGTCTTTGTTGTCGGACCAAAACTAAACGAATTGTAGTTGTGGAAGATTGGGCGGAGGGTCGGTAACGTTGGACAAAGTATAAACTTGAGAAAATACTGTTGCAAAAGCGTCAACAATTTTTGAGGGTCGTCGAGGGCTACTCCATCGAGCACCAATCTACCGGGTATGCGTGTAGTTCCCTTCCCACTTCGTACAAAAGACCATAGGCGTTTTGTTTACTTTGATAGCACCTTCCGTTTGAGAAATATAAGCTTCAAAGACGTGATATTTGGTTTTTGTTAACGAGCGAAGGCTTCTAAATTCATGAAGAAAAGTAGAGTCTTCGTTATTTTCCATTTTTTCGATAGTAGTCCTTTAGTTTCAGATTACGTCGAATTTCCAAAGAGAACCAAGGTGGAAATTCTGAGTTATTGACAGGATACTTGGGTACACACTCATCAAACATTTTGTACAGCCGGGTTAAACGGAATCCAAAACTGCGGTCAAAATCCAAATTTGACAAATGACACGGTTTCTTTAAAAAATAGTCCCAATCAAATTAAAAAATAAAAAAGGTATGGATTTTTACAAAAGGATGCTCATCTTTTTGCGATTTCTAAAGTAGAATGGAAATTACATAAAACTAAGTCTAGAAGTCGATGGTCAACATTTAGGACATCATTAAATTGATTTTAGCTTGACTGCACCACAGAAGTCGAGAAAAAAAGGAATTGTTGAATTCGGTATACCATTGCTGACATGATCGTAGAAGTCGGGGAAAATTGAAATCGCCGATAAATAAAACTGACTCATTCAAGAAAAAGATTTCAAGTGCATCCATAAAATTCTCCAGAACATCTTGAGTTACATCTGGGGGATGTATATAGCCGCAATTAAGAATTCAGAGGAATTAACATTACATTTATAAATATATTATATATATTATATGGTATCATATATATATTTATTTATTATTCTAGAGATCAAAAACTTATTACAGAATTCTCCTGACAACTACAATTCTATTGCAAATGTCAAGAAATTTGAAAAAACTCTTCTTTGCCTAATTTATAAGCCATTATGAATTTGTTTTCTTGACATACAAAGTCTGAAAAAAATCGCTGCCATTTCTAATGCAGTTAAATTAATCATGGTTAGAAAACTGTTTCAAATATCCGAGTAGAATAGGAAAAAGCCCGTACTCCTTTACCCCCCTGAACCCGTCTTCCCCAGGGGGCTTGGTAAAATGCCGAAATATTTTATGCAACCTTTACTAGAGATCAAAAACATTATTTCAGAATTCTCTACTGACAACTGCAATTCTATTCAAAATGTCAAAAAATTTTTGAAAAACTCTTTTTGGGCCTAATTTATTAAGCCAATTATAATTTTTTTTTTTGACAATAACAAAATTAAAAAAAAATGCTGCCACTAACTGATCAGTTAAATTAATCTGATTTAAAAAAATATGTTTCAAATTTCCCGAGAAATGGAACTCAGTGAATCATAAGTTTAAAGATATAATTAATAAAAATGTAGGACACAAAAGTTTAGCAAAAATTAATTTGATTTTAACTGGTGAATCAAAAATGGATAAAACAAACAAGTATAGAATTAAGTCCTGAGATTATGAATGCATTAAAGTACGCACAAATAACTTCCGTTGATGTTGAAAGAAGTTTTTCGATATATAAATGCATTCTCACAGATAGGCGACATAATTTTTCATTAGAAAATTTAGAAAAGCATTTAATTGTAAATTGTTTTAATAATAAAAATATCTAGTGTCTAAGTATGTATTTTAGCAAATTTTAAGTACGTATGTGTTTATATAATTGCGATTTTAAAATGTAAGTGGGAATAATATAAGAACAATAAACGTTTGTAAAATGCTTCGTTGTGATTATTCTTGTTTTATAACTTTTAACAAGAAGTTAATAGGTATCAGAAGCATATGTGGATAAAACTGCATATTTAGCAAAATGGTGCATATTTCAAAGAATTTTCTGCATATATGTATATGCGCATATATTTTGTCGATTTCCGATGTATATAATTCCGCTCTCGAATAATAATATAATCACAATCAAGTGCCTAGGTGGAACAAGGACGTTAGGACTAATGCAAGCTAAGATTGAGAAGTTGTTCAAATGCTTTCTGACTACAATTCCAAGATATGGAAAGCCAAGAAAAACAGCGAAGTTGCTGTAAAGGCATAGGTAATAGGCAACTTCACAGAAAGTTCTAGAGAGGCCTTAGAAGTGTCGTCCTTTAAAAGAGGTACAAAATTTAGTAAGTAAAATCTTTACAACAAAGAGGACGATGAAGATTGGCTTTACTGAGATTTAAACTCTACAAATCATTTGGAGGTGACGGCATTTTTCCTAACTACTGAAAATAATGCATGGATGTTATATAGCAATATTATTAAGCAGAGATATAAAGCTCATTGAACACAAATTAATCTCGTTTCACTAGGTATATTTACCATTTTATCTAACAGGATGGTAGATAATGTGATTAATCTCATAATCCACAATCTACAAACAAATCATTTCGATTTTAACTAGGCTAACGTCATTTCTAAGACCTCACAATACGTACACGATATACGCTGCCTATACCCCTCAAATTTGAAAGTCTATTACCGCTTTTCACGCTTGGCCAATTCGTATATTTCGACGTCAGAAAAGCAACCCCTCGTCAACGAGACCCGCGAGTGCGTATCGATCCATCCACCCAAGCGAGATGATAAAATGGGGTGAAAACATTTATTACACATGCGTTACGTCAAAACGAGGGTGGTTTCGCTTTTTATTTCGAGGCGTTTTTTAAGTTGCTTTTTTCGATTTTTCAGGTATACTACCTCATGTTTTCAATATTTAATTTAAGTATTAAAAAAAAAAAAAATGGAAGAGAAAAACATGCGCAGTTTGGAGGAATTATCCATCTATTTTCCCGTGATTTCTGACTTACAATTTAATGTGAATATTGTGCAATTTTTGGGTAGATTAATTATTAAAGATTAAAAAATTTCGACAAAATGGATTTGTTCAAAGAATTACTTATTAGATAAACTTATTGTTGGGGGGGGTTTAAAATTGTTGTCGGGGGTGCTTAATTTTAGATTAAAAGAAAAAAACATTATTTGCCCGTGCTGAAAACAAGAGAGTTGCCTTTAGAAATCCGCACAATGATTGTTCGTTTGGATAATCTTGGCCGAGGTAACACAGATATCGCAAGAAAATCGAAATTAAGACGCCAAACTGTTGACTATAACATTAAAAAGTATCAAGAGGCTGGCTCGTTATTAAGTAGAAAACGAGCAGGGCGACGGAAAGTGACAACACCAGCGGAAGATCGTCGATTTACGACGAGCAAACGGAATAGATGAAAAACTGCACCTGGAACAACGGCTGAAGTAAGTATTGAGCGTGAAAAACGAGCTAGTTTAACCGCCGTGAAAAGGAGGTTAAGAGAAGGTGGTTATTTATATAATAGCATCGCGTAAACCCTCTTTCGCAAGCAAAATTAAAATAAAACGGGTGCAGAGGGCTAGAGAGCACCCAAAATTGGACTTTTGGGGAGTGGAAAATGAATCCAATTTGAATTCTTCGATTACAGGGAAGAACCTCATTCGAAGCCCGAAAGGAGAATGGGCAGCAGAATCATGTATAGTACCACAGTCGAGCATGGGGGCGGATCGGTAATGGGGTTGGAGTTGTTTTTGGCGCCGCATCCATAGGAAAATTGGCTAAATAGATAGAGTTTTAAGAAAAGAGCGCTACCGGGAAATTTTGGAAACAAGTGCTATACCATCTGGAATGAGAATAATTGGCGACTATTTTATATTTCAACATGATAATGATTCCAAACACACTAAACTATGCCGCAAATATTTAGAATTAAAAATGTCGGATTCTTTCACATCAGTTTCACTGTTTGAATTACAGTCCTGATCATCAATTAATTCACTGATTATTTCTTGAACGTTAAAACTGGCATTTTCGGTCAATACATTGCAATCAATAAATGCATAATTTTTTAGGCTTACGCCACGTAATACAGGAAGAAGTTGGGCTAGTGGAATTTCGTCTATTTTCTGAGAATCCTGCTTTTGCAAAACATTTTAAAATTGTAGCTGGCGAAACGTCTTTCCAAGCTGCTGATATCCTTAAATTAATACTTTTTTCTGCATCTTCAAAAGAACTTTCGAGGCTTGTGAATCTTAGCCTTCTGATTAGAAATTTTTTATAGTTCATCTTAAACTTATGGATAATCTCTTGATCCAATAGCTGACAATGGGAAGTGGTGTTTGGAGGCAGGAAAATGATGTTCCCATTTTCTAGTGTCACTTTTGGAGGGACTGGGGTTATCCGAAATAGTAAGACTTTTCTATTTTCTTTTTCTCA
>JAROYE020000209.1:0-14237 GCA_029619315.2 Dynastes maya
TTTTTTAAAAGAAAAAAAAAAAAATTTTAAAAAAAATTTAAAAAAAAATTTCCAAAAAAACCCCAAAAAAAAAATTTTTTTAAAAAAAGGAAATTTTTTTTAAAAAAATTTCCCTTTTTTAAAAAAAAATTTTTTTTTTAAAATTTTTTTTTTTTTTTTTTAAAAAAAAAATTTTAAAAAAAAAACCCCCAAAATTAAAAATTTTTAAAAAAAAAAAAAATTTTTTAAAAAAAAAAAAAGGGGGTTTAAAAAAAAAAGGGGGGGGTTTTTTTAAAAAAAATTAAAAAAAAAAATTTTTTTAAAAAAATTTTTTAAAAAAAAAAAAAAAAAAACCCCCTTTTCCCAAAAAAAATTTTTTTAAAATTTAAAAAAAAAATTTTTTTTTTAAAAAAAAAATTTTTTTTTAAAAAAAATTTTTTTTTAAAAATTTTTTTTTGGGGGGAAAAAAAATTTTAAAAAAAAAACCCCCTTTTTTTTTTTCCCCCCGTTTTTTAAGTAAAAAAAAAAAAATTCCCCCTTTTTAAAAAAAAAAAAAAAAAATTTTTTTAAAAAAAAATTTTTTCCCCCTTTTAACCGGGGAAAAAATTTTTTTTTTAAAAAAAAAAAAATTTTTTCCCCCTTTTTTTTTGGGGGGGGGTTTTTAAAAAAAATTTAAAAAAAAACTTTTAAAAAATTTTTTTAAAAAAAAAAAAAAATTTTTTTTAGGGAAAAAAGGGAAAAATTTTTTAAAAAAAAAATGTTTTTAAAAAAAAGGGAAAAATTTAAAAAAAAAAAATTTTTTTTAAAAAAAAAAACCCCCCCTTTTTTTTAAAACTTTAAAAAAAAAAAAAACGGGGGGAAAAAAATTTTTTTTTTTAAAAAAATTTTTTTTTGGGTTTTTTTTCCCCCGGGGTTTTTTTTTAAAATTTTTTTTGGGCCCAAAAAAAAATTTTAATTCCCCCAAAGGGGGGGGGTTTTTTTTGTAATTTTTTTTTTAAAAAAAAAATTTTTTTTAAAGGGAAAAATTGGCTTTTTAAATTTTTTTTTAAAAAAATTGTTTTAAATTTTTAAAAATTTTAAATTTTTTTAAAATTTTAAAATTTAATTTTTAAAAAATTTTTTTTAAAAAAAAGGGGGTTTTTTTTTAAATTTTTTAAATTTTTTTTTTCCGGTTTTTTTTTTTTTAAAAAATAAATTAAAATTTAAAATTTTTTAAAAAAAAAAACCCCTTTTTTAACCATCATTTTAAAAAATTTTTATTTTTTTTCCAAAAAAAAATTTTTAAAAAATTTTTCAAAAATTTTTTTTTGGGGGGGGAAAAAAAAAATTTTTTTTAAAAATTTTTAAAAATTTTTTTTTTTTTCCCCCCCCCCTAAAAAAAATTTTTTCCTTTTTTTTTAAAAAATTTTTTTTTAACCGGGTTTTTAAAAATTTTTCCCCTTTTTTTATTTTTTTTTTCCCCCTTTTTTTAAAAAAAAAAAGCCCCCCCAAAAATTCCCAAATTTTTTTTTTTAAAAATTTTTTTAAAAAAGTTTTTTTTTTAAAAAATTTTTTTTTTAATTTTTTTTTTTTTTCCCAAAAATTTTTTCCCTTTTTTTTTTTTTCTTTTTTTTTTTTTCCCAAAAAAAAAAAAAAAAAAAAAAACCCCTTTTTTTTTAAAAAAGGGGTTTTTTTAAAAAAAAACCCCCCAAAAAAAATTGGAAAAAAATTTCCTTTAAAAACAACCTTAAAAAAAAAAAAACCCAAAAAAGGGTTTTTTTGGGGGGTTTTTTAAAAAATTTTTTTTTAAAAAAAAATTTTTTTTTAAAAAAAACAGGGAAAAATTTTTAACCCCCTTTTTTCCTTTTGGGGGGTTTTTAAAAAAAAAGGGGGGTCCCCAAAAAAAAAACCAAAAAAAAGGGGAAAAAAAAGGGGGGGTTTTTTTTTAAAAAAAAATTTTCAAAAAAAAAAAAAAAATTTTCCCAAAAAAATTTTTCCCTTTTTTTCCCCCGGGCCCCCCCCTTTAAAAAAACCCCCCCCCAAAGGGTTTAAAAAAAAAATTTTTGGTTTTTTTTTTTTTTTTTGGGGGGAAAAACTTTTTTTTTTTTTTTTTTTTCCCCTTTTTTTTTTTTTTTTTTTTAAATTTTTTTAAAAAAACCCGTAAAAAAAATTTTTAAAAAAATTTTTTTTAAAAAAATTTTTTTTTTTAAAAAAAAAAAATTTTTTTTTTTTTTTCCAAATTTTTTTTCCCCCCTCTTTTTCCCAAAAAAAAAAAAACAAAAAAAAAAAAAAAAAAAAAAAAAAAAAAAAATTTTTTAAAAAAAAAAAAAATTTTTTTTTTTTTTAAAGGAAAAAAATTTTAAAAAATTTTTTTTGGGGGGGAAAAAAATTAAAAAATTTTTTTCCCCAAAAAAATTTTTTTTTTTAAAAATTTTCCCCCTTTTTTTTTTTAAAAAAGGGGAAAAATTAAAAAAATTTTTTAAAAAATTTTTTAAAAAAAAGGTTTAAATTTTTTCCCCCCCAAATTTTAAATTTTTCCCTTTTTTTTTTTCCCCCTTTTTTTAAAAAAAAAAATTTTTTGGGGAAAAAAAAAAAAAAAATTTTTTTTTTTTGGGGGTTTTTTTGGCCCTTTTGGAAAAAATTTTTTTTTTAAAAAAATTTTTTGGGATTAAAAATTTTTTTTTTAAAAAAAAATTTTTAAAAAAATTTTTTTTTTCCCCCCCAAAAAAAATTTAATTTTTTTAAAAAAAAACCCCTTTTTTTTTTTTTTTTTTTTTAAAAATTGAAAAATTTTTAAATGGGGCCCCAAAAAAAAATTTTTTTTAAAAAAAATTTTTTTGGGGTTTTTTTTAAGGGAAAAAAAAAAAATTTTAAAAAAAAAAAATTTTTTTAAAAAAAAAAAATTATTAAAAAAAAAAAAGGGAAATTTTTTTTTTTGGAAAAAAAATTTTTTCCCCTTTTAACGGGTTTTTTTCCCAAAAAATTTTAAAAAAAAAAAGGGGGAAAAACAGATTTTTTAAAGGGGGGCAAAAATTTTTTTTTTAAAAATTTTTCCCTTTTTTTTGGTTTTTTTTTTTTTAAAAAAAAATTTTTAAAAAATTTTTTTTTTTTGTTTAAACCCCCTTTTTTTTTTTTTCCCAAAATTTTTTTTAAAATTTTTGGGGGTTTTTAATTTCCCCCCTTTTTTCCTTTTGCCCCTTTCCCCCCTTTTTTTTTTTTGGGGGGGGGTTTCCCCCTTCCGGTTTTTTTTTTAAAAATTTTTTTTGGGAAAAATTTTTTTTTAAAAACCCCCAAAAAAATTTTTTAAAAAAATTTTTTTTTTCCCTTTTAAAAAAAGGGGAAAAAGAAAAATTTTTTTTTTTTCCCCCCCAATTTCCCAAATTTTAAAAATTTTTTTTTAAAAAATTTTTAAAAGGGGGGAACCCCCTTTTTTAAAAAACCCCCTTTAAAAAAATTTTTTTAAAATTAAATTTTTATTTTTTTTTTTTTTTTGGGTTTTAAAAAAAATTTTTTTAAAAATTTTAAAATTTCCCCAAAAAAAAAAATTTTTTTAAAAACCCCTTTTTGGGGAAAAAATTTTTTTTAAAAAAACCCAAAGTTTTGGGCCAACCCCCCTTTTTTTTTTTTTTTTTTTTTTTAAAAAATTTTTTTTTTTTTAAAAAAAAACCCCAAATTTTTTTTCCCCCCCCCCCTTTTTTTTTTAAAAAAAAATTTTTTTTTAAAAAAAAAAAAAAATTTTTCTTTTTAAAAAAAAATTTTGGGGTTTTAAAAATTTTTTTTTTTTTTGTTTTTTTTTTTTTTTTTTTTAGGGGGTTTTTTCCCCCCCCCCCTTTTTAAAAAAAAAAAATTTCCGGAAAAAAAAAATTTTTTTTTTGAAGCCCCCAAAAAAAAAAAAAAATTTTTTTTCCCCCAATTTAAAAAAAAATTTTTTTAAATTTTTTTTTTTAAAAAATTTTTTTTAAATTAAAAAACCCAAAAAAAAAAAAAAAAATTTTTTTTTTTTTTTTTAAAAAAAACCGAAAAAACCAAAAAACCCAAAAAAAAAAATTTTTTAAAAAAAAATTTTTAAAAACCCCCCTTTTGGGGAATGGGGGGGGAAAAAAAAATTTTTGGGGGGGGAAAAAAAATTTTAAAAAATTTTTTTTTCCCCAACTTTCTTTTTTTTTTTTCCTTTTTAAAAAAATCCCCTTTTAAAAAAAAAAATTTTTTTTTTAAAAAATTTTTTTTTTTTTTTTAAAACCTTTTTTTTTTTTAAAATTCCAAAAATTTTTTTTTAAACCTTTTTTTTTTTTTTCCCCCTTTTTTTTTTTTTTTTTTTTCCTTTTTTTTTTTGGGGAAATTTTTTTTTTAAATTTTTTTTTTCCCCTTTAAAAATTTTTTTTTTTTTTTTTTTTTTTTAAATTTTTTTTTTTCGGGTTTTTTTTTTTTTTTTTTTTTTTTTTTTTTTTTTTTTTTTTTTTTTTTTTTTTAATTTTTTTTTTTTTTTTTTTTTTTTTTTTTTTTTTTTTTTTTAAATAAAAAAAAAAATTTTGGATTTTTGGGGGTTTTTTTCCCTTTTAATTTTTTTTTTTTTTTTTTTGGGGCCCCTTTTTTTTTTTTTTTTTTTTTTTTTTTTTTTTTTTTTTTTTTTTTTTTTTTAAAAAAAAAAGGGAAATAAAAAAAAAAAAAGGTTAGGGGGGGGGAAAACCCCCCCGGGGGGGTTTAAATTTGGGGTTTTTTTTTTTTTTAAAAAAAAAAAAATAAAAAAAAATTTTTTAAAAAAAATTTTTTTAATTTAAAATTTTAAAAAAATTTTTTAAAAAAAATTTTTTCAAAAATTTTAAATTAAAATTTTTTTTTTAAAAATTTGTTTTTTTTTTTTTTTTTTTTTAAAAAAAGGGGGGGTTTTTTTTTTTTTTTTTTTTAAAAAAAAAATTTTTTTTTTTTTTTTAAAAAACCCTTTTTTTTTTTTTTTTTTTTTAAAAAAACCCCCTTTTTTTTTTTTGGGGTTTTCCTTTAAAAAAAAAAATTGGTTTTAAAATTTAAATTTTTTTAAAAAAATTTTAAAAAAAAAAAAAAAAAAAAAGGGGGGGGGTTTTTTTTTTTTTTTAAAAAAATTTTTTTAAAAAAAACCCCCAAACAACAAACCCAGTTGGAAAAAAGCGTAAAAAACCGAGACAAATGCGGGATAAAATAAAAAAATAATTCAACATACAAGCCGTTTTGTTCCCGCAGCGCACGGAAGAATTCGGTTTTTCAAAAAAATCGTATATTATTACGTTTTTGGATTCCCACTCCCCCAATGAATGCCCAAAAATTTTTCAATTCCCTTTTAAAATATTTTATCTTTTTTTTGAGGTAATTGACATAATTTGAGATTTTTCCTGAAAAGCTATTGTTTTTTCCCTTTTTCCCTTACACGCTATTTTTGGTGAAATTTAAATTTTATTCAATTAAGTATTTCGGCAATATGGAAAAATTTTTTTTTTATCAATACATTTTCAAGAGGGGCCCTCGAAAATTTTTGCCCCCTGTTTGATATCCTATTTCAATTTTTTTTTAAAAGAACGTTATAAAATTTTCTCACGTCTGAAAAGAAATTTGGGTTTTTTTAAACATTTCCCTATACCCAAAAGGGGTATTCTTTTAAAAAACTAATTAAATATGAAGGGTATTCAGATACGTAAGTCTTTTTTACTAAAATGCATAGGTGTTTCGAAGAAATACGTAAAATTTTGTTTTTTTTAAAAATTTAAATTAAAAAAAATTTTTGAAAATTTAAAATTTTTGTATACAATTTCAATTTTTTCGGGGTAAACACCATTTTCCCCTTTTTACAAAATACCAAAAGTTTAAATTTCCCTTTTATTTTGTTGAAAATTTTTTTAAAGTTTCGGGAGTAATTTTGGGCAATGTCCATGTTTTGCATTGCCTTATGAAAATCCAGGGAAATTTTTTTATAAACATTTCTATAAATTTTCCAAATTTTAAAAAAAATTTTTACACGTTATTTTAGTTTTACTTTTTAGAAAGCCAGTGTGCGATGGTTTAAAAAAATTTTATTCCCTTTTTTGTTGAACCCCTAATCCAAAACTTGTCTGTTTTTTTTTCGTTTTATTATTTATAATGTTTAAGATATCGCCCGTTAAAAAGGGCCCGAATTTTTTCGAAGTTATTTTTTTCCTAATATTTTTAAAAAAACATAAAATGGGGGGGGAAAGAATATTAAAAAAGTTGAATGAATTAAGGGGGCATCGAAGAACGTTCCATTTAAAAAAAAAAATTTATTCGTTGGGGCCCATCCCTATACCCGGGATAATTTTATTTTTCTCCGAAAAATTTTTTTTTTGAAAGCTTTTCCCCTTTAAAATTTTTTTAGAAAAAGGGGGTTTTTTTTCCCGGGGGGGGGGACGCACTAGGCGGGAAACGCTGTGTATTCCCAACACCCAAAAAATATTTAAAATTTTTCCCTAATTTTTTTCAAAACATTTTAAAGTAATATTTTTATTTCATTTTGCCTTTTACTTTTAAATAAACTTCCTCCAAAATCTTTATTAAACAAATGAGATACAAAGAAAAAGGTAAAAGGGATGTATAACTTCTTGGGAAAAAAAATAACTAAAAAGTAAATAATACTTAGCATTTTAGTATTCGTAAATTTTATGCCATTTTAAATTTTTTTGCCTATAAAGAAAAGAATTAAAATTTTGGGACGAACTACAGCATATTACGTCCCGCGAAAACGGGGAAGGACCTTCATCTATTTTTTACCTATTTTTTGCAAGGAGCGTCGCGGGAAAAAAAAAACTAATGAGAGATTTAAAAATTCCTTATTGTACAATTAAATACTTGAATTCCTCCTTCTAACGTATCTACGTTGTTTTGCAAATCGTCCACGGCCGATTCTTTACTCGTAATTTTCATTCTTTAAGCTGTCTATCGACTTGAGCAATTCTACTTCTCTGGCTTCGTGGGATTTTTGTTGCCTATAAAATTGTTCTTCTAATGTTTTATATTTTAGGACGTATTCGTCTTCGACTAGTTTGATAGCTTCGCTTTTTTGATGGATTAAATTAGCCCATTGTGTGTCTGAAATGATAATTTTCAATTTTCTACAAGATTTCACAAATTCCCAGTTAAAACATTCAAATTACCTAATTCTGCTCTATGTTGGTCTATAAGAGTCTGGATTTTTTGTTGTGAATCCCTAGCCATCTGTTCTTTGACCAATTCTAAAGTCGCCCTTAAGGAAGAAACTTGATTGTGACAAGCATTTTCAATGTCTTTAATTTTCTTCTCATGTTCTTCATTAATTTTATCTAAAAAATTATTCAGTACATTGAAAATGTTAAGGAGAACTACATTTATTTACAATGTATACGTTACCTATTTCCTCCTCGTGGTGTGTTACTAATTTTTCGAAATTGTCGTGGTGTGTCATATCGATCTTGTCCATTAATCTTCTTAATTCCATGATATCTCGATCCGTTTTTCCTTGTTGGGCCACAACTTCTACATGATGTTCTTCGTCTTTCTTCCGAAGTGTTTGTTTTAGACCCGATATCTGAAGCGAATATAAAATAATGATGATATTTGCCCAATTTTGAGGAAAGAATGCTCATATTCTAAATATTTTGAGGAACATGTTGGTATAACTTACTTTCTTTTTAGTGACCCCTTGCAATTTTTTCTTCCCACTTCTTCTTGTGTTCACTGAATTCGTCATCCTTCTGTCTCCTAACAATTTCCATAGCGTACTGTTTTTTCTTCGTTATGCAATTGTTCTAGTTCGGATTTTAATCTGCCACATTCGGTAAGATCTCTCCTCCCAATAAACAGCTATTTCAGTCTTTTTCTCCTCCAATTGATTATGTAACGCCCTTTCCTTTACGAATAATTTCTTGATTGTGAAGCCTTTTGCATGTGTTTGCAGATTTTCCTTTTCGGTTTCCACTAGTTTTCTCAGTCTTTTTGTTTCGTCTTTGAGGCTCTCTCGGCTAACAGCATTTGCGCTTGCTGTTCAGTCATATGCTTTATTGAATTCTCTTGTTCTTGGGTTAAACCCCTGAGCTGTCTTACTTCGACTTCGTATGATTTTAGATGCTTTACCTGAAGGATATACATTCTTAGTCTTTCTTTATTTTTTAATAATATTACTTTCAAACGCGTTTTTTTAATTTTTAGATGCTATAATATTTTTATAAATTTGGATATAAAAAGAGTTAACAGATTTATGTGACGGAATTGTTCGAGTCGAGTCAATAGCATTCCTTAAATAATTTGAGATAAGGCATTCTCAGTGAATATACGTGTACTCGCCGGAGTAATCGACTTGGCACAATTATTAGATGCTATTCGCTGAGGACAAGTTCATTTCCTACACTTATAGCTTGCTCGAAAACAAGAAACAAAAGCAGCATTTGAAACCTTAGTAATCTATTACTTCAGTACGGTAACTTGAAGTTATTTAATTAATGCTAGCATACACATTAACAGCTGCATTGACGTAAAACATTTTTATACAACTTGTTTCTCAAGAGCATCTTTATTTTTGGATCTTCCAAACATATGATATAGATATGTATGCGGGATTTGTCACGTTAAATATTTTGTAGTTTTCTTCCTAAAAGTTATACAAGTCGGAAGCAGCTGTTTATATAATCAGTTATCGGTTTCCTATATTTGTGCCTAAGCAGGTAAAAGTAGGTCAAGAGAAAAAAGGGTAGTACAATTTTCATCGATAGTTAGCTTCACTATACCAACATTGATTTGTAAATATGTTCTGTAACGAAAACGCTTTCAAACTAATGCAAAGATATTGTTCATTTATAATACGAATAGTACTTCTAAAACGAATTCTTGTTTTATGTCAAATTGGATATGTTCCAAATTTTTTAATTGTTCTGTTCTATTTTAAATACCCTAACAATTTGAAATCTATTTTAGTATTATTTAATTACATAATTTAAAAAATCATTAATTTAAAAGAAGTCATTTAGGAATTTTAATATAAAACAAGTTATACATATAGTAAGTTAGGATATACATACTTTTAAAACTTCAAACATAAAAATACTAACCCCTCCATTCATTTCTTCGGCTAACTTTAATTTTAATTCCGCATCTTTGCAGCTTCCTGTAGCTTTCATCTAGATCTTTATCCTTTTCTCGTAATTTCATCTTGCATGATTTTTCCACTTCCCGCAATTTCCATTCGAAGTCATCTAACGTTTGCTGTTCCTTTATTATATTTACTGTCCTTAATTTTTTCGAATTCTTCTTCCATTTTTTGTCGCATCCGATTTCTGTTTTAGGGCTTCTTCTAGCGCTTGTTCTTAAGCTTCTTTTGTTCTTCCTTTTCGTTTAAGATACCTTGATGTTCTTTTTCCAGCTTTTCCTTTTCGGCACGTATTCTTCAATTTGCTGCTCTAATTGTTCTATTTCCTCTTCAATTCTTAATGATACTGTCTAATTCTTCAATTTTTCGCTTTTGTTATTTTCCAAGGATAGTAGGTTTCTGTGTGATAAGATAAATATATTAATATACACAATGGTTTATTTTTGTATTAATCTTACCTGATTTTGAATTATCTCGTCCACTAACTCAGAATTTCTGTCTTTAACGCGTGACATTTCATCTTCGAAATATTTTAGTTTTTTGACGTAACAATTCTGACTCCTTATGGGCGGCTTGTAGCTCGCTTTGTAGCCCTAAATAACCAAGAGTACAACCCATAATATAGAATCATGTAGGTTTTAATGGTAGTATCATATTAATCAACAGGAGATAGGCCTTGCGATTTTATTAAAGCAATATAGGCTCCCTGCTTTATTGATCAAAAGATACGGTAGAAACAGGGATACAAATATTGCGTTTTATTATACTAACAGCAACTATTTTTAGTATTGTAGTAAATGCTTTAATTGCTGATGATTAAAATTTTCAGGCATGCAATCCTTGAATGTTTAAGGAAAGATTTAGGCACTACTAATTCTTCAAGATTAATTAATTTTATTTGACTAATAGTGTTGTGTTAGGTATAAATATTAAAATTACGCTAATACTAACTGTCAATTCCAGCCGATTTTGTGAAGACATCCCTCTGGAGTTCTTCCATTTGAAAACGTAATTTGCTAGCGTCTGCATCTCGTTGGGCTAATTGTTGATTCATTCGTTTAATTGTTTTTGGAATTTCGCTTCTTGGTTTATCAGGTTCTTCCTGAAAGAAAACAAATATCGAATGTCTGAAATAATATTGCAATTAAAAAGTATAAACCACATAAATAATAATATTGACTAACAATAAGTGACAGTAGATTTATTATCTTGAATGCAGCATCTGCTGGTGCTTCATTATCAGTATATAGTAGCAAATATTTGAAGAGTATAATTGTTTGTCGTCATGTAGCACTTATGGCAGTTGTTTGACGAAATAGCTTTTATCAAATGGGGAATTTGGAGATAGAATCTTTCAGTTACATTGATTGACAGTTATTTTTAATGAAACACGCTTTTTATTTAATTAATAAATTCCTCAAATTTGCCTTTCTAACCTGATAATTTCATTGATTGATTTAAAGCAAGAAAAGGGTTATTGATGCCCAAAATATTTATTAATAATAAGTGATATTTTTACAATTCAAACACTAAATTACATATGCGACACTAGAAATATTGAAACTATCGGTATATTAATGCCTTAAAACATTTTAGTTTCTTTCTAGAAGTGTTTTTGGTTCAAAATTTCATAGAAAGTGAATATATGGAATTATGGGCAGTAGCCATATTTGCGGTATTACTACTTTCAGCTGTGTTAGACGTTATCAGGGATGAGATTCCTAAAAAAACTTGACAGGAGAAGGCTACAATTGTTTTATGCTGCTCATAATGTTAAATTATCTGTGTTATTAATGAAAGTGGATAAACTAACAGTACTCTTTCACGTCTTATGTGCATATGATAGACAATTAGCAGTTATTAGGATAAACGAATTTCACTCTAAATATTCAAGAGTTTTTTAGATCCTGATCTATCTTAACAATGTTGCATGTTTGTATTACAGATTCTAATTATTTATCTTAAAGAATCAATGCATTACTATTAAGTGTATATAAACTGTAAACTTACTTTATTTTTGTAATAAATCCTTCTGGAAAGTTAAACCTAAATATTTATTCGAATTTTAATGGTTTGAAGCTGCGCGTGTAATTATAAATACCTGCGTTCTAATTTATTTTTCTGACTACAATACTCGCCGTTTACACAAGCGTAAAAGCTAAAACAATAACTGCAGTAATCATGAAGAAACATAAAAATGCACAGCAACTAGAAATGTGAAAGAATTTTCTGCAATGTTTTTGATTTTAACTATAAAACAGACATTTGAAGAAACCAGTTTTCGATTTCCAGCATCTCCAAAAAACTTTTACAAGCAAACAACAGTATTACACATATGTACAGGTGTTTCGGGCGTGCTTCAGGTTTCGGGTGGCATTTTTAATCCTAAAAGTGCTCATCGAAGTCCTAAGGTCCCACAGCTGTTTATTCTTATGGATGCCAAAATAAGTGGGCCTATGCAGAGCTGCTGTTGCAGCTACTATAGAAGTAGAAGATGCATCAAAGCCCTGGGCAGTAATATTTCCGAAAATATTCTTATTATTACTTGCTTACTTTAAAATATTAAACGAAAAAAAGAAAATAGGAAAATACCATTAATTATTTCCGTAAATTGGTTGAGAATTGGAGCTGAATGTATTAGTTTTATTTTGTTTTATTTTGATCTATTTTCCATTCCTTTTGAACAAACTCTTGTATACTTATGAAACTACAAACATAATCCATTAAAAGTATGTTGTGACAAAGAAATTCGTAATATTTTTTTGGGAATTCGCATGCTAAACTTCACTTACAAAATTAATAAAGTCTCTTGAGTCAGGTTTAATCAATTTTGAAACTAACAAATTCTAACTCTTGGTAATGTTTTAAACTTCTACATATCTTTTCAAGTAGAACAAATTCAAATGTTGACGGCTTAGAAAACGGGAATTGTTCTAGCACTTTCCAAATATTTTGGAAAATTAGATTGTGTACTTTATCTTAATCTATTTGGCAGAGTTGAATAAGTGCTGTATATTCACGTTTATTATAAAACCGATGGTTAATGTTTTATGGCCGGTATATTTCTTTAACAAATTAACTCCAAATATAAGCTCATAAAAATGCCAGCGTATAAAAAAGCTCAAAACTTATCGCTTGTTTGTTTTACATGAAAATTCTCTAATTTACTGGTTCAAAATTAAAACGCGTAGGTATATTGCACTGAAATCTACGTCAAATCTTACTGAAAATATACATAGCTAAAGAACATTGAGTAATTTCCAACCTACACGTCATCTTCGTCGAAATTTGCGTCGAAAAACTGGTCTTGAAGTGCGTTGTCGCCGTTCTTTTTCGTATCTATTCTTGCAATCTATTTCTGTTTTGATGGGAGTTGATGGAGTATCATAGAGCGCCACTGTTGCTTTCTGCGTTAACATCTTTGGATTTCCTCCGACGAAATCCATTTTCGGACTGTCTGGTGGTGTTTCAATGGCTTGTGGTGGTATCCTTGGAGATATCGCCACTGTTCCATGACCGCACGGTTTGACGTTCTGTGGCTGTCCACTGTCAGGACTTCGTTTGGCAAAAAATGAAAGCATTGGTTCAGTAATGATGGCGGTGATATCTTCCGTTTGAGGAGACGGTTGCGATTTTTTGCTCACTTTGTTCCCGTTTCCGGAGAATGGTTTCGTTCGTTTTGCGTTCGTTATCGATGACTAGGTTATCACTGGTCAGAGGGAATGCAATTTCTTTTGGCCGGTTTTCGGCGCCGTTACAAGTGCCACCTGCCGGCGCATTCTCGCATTTTTGACCGGATTTATTTTTACACATGTCTTTGGTGACTCGAGACGCAGTATCGGTGTACAGTGGTCCGCTTTTAGTTCACGTTCCTTGGACCTCTTGTCTTTGCTCTCTCTGCCCGATGAAGCGTCCCCCTCCTTTTTTGACTTCTTAAAAAAACTAAACATTCTTCTCCTTCTAGTTATTTGCTTCGAAAGAATGACTACAGTGCGACACGTGGAAAGGACACACGACGCGTTCAAGGAAAATCACCTGATCACTTCGAAAACATTATTTTGCTCTCTTATATTTGACTATGCTCTGCAAAGAAATGAAATTCAATGAGAAAAGGAGAAATTACTGAAGTAGGTGCACGAGACCGCGTATCCGAATCAAGTTTAAAATGAATCTCTTGGACAGTCGTTTCGACCAAACTAACGTAGTTAGTTTCAAAAGTTTCACTTCTCACGTTTATATTTAGGCGGTTTTAAAACGAAAAGTGTGAGCTGCGTGCGTAAAAATGCTCCTTTCTTATTCATTCTTATTGTTTAAGGCGTTTACCGCAAAAATAAGTAACGGTGGCTAAGAATAGGAGCGTGTTATCGTCCGGTAATGATTGTCGATGCAAGACGTGATAGCAGAACGGATGATGGGTTGCAACTTAATATTTTGGGGAACAAGCACTATCAGATCCTTACGTAAATTTTGGATATGAGTCCATTTAAACATTACTGCCAGTTTGGCAGTATCGAACATTCATGCTCAATTTTTAAATATGATTTGACATTGGAAAGGATCCAGATAAGAAAAAATGAAAATATATTAGCAGTATGATTTGTTTTCTTGGCATACAACAAATGTTAGATGATTTACTTTTGTCTCCAAATCTTTATTAGCTCGATACGTTCAGAGGACCTATACATACATAAATACAGCATACTGCATTAATTACTTAAAGACTTGTAGTTGAAATCTATCCACAAATACAAAGGTAATGAAGTGCTTTAAATTATTGTGAAATAAATGAGGGGTAGAAATGAGCTTTAAATATGAATGCATTTCCGCAGTTTCCGTAGTATTAAAGTCAGTATCATGTAAACAAAGACCTACTTTGTGTTATATTGACAAGAATTGACTCTGAAGCTTCCACCGTAGATGACGGAGATGAATTAAAAAATCTTTCTTTATTTGGCTAGTGGCAATATCTAGGATGGCGATATCAGAACGAATCAGAATTAGTGAAAATGTAAGCAAGACCCTTGAAGAGCCTCCAATGCTGCTTTATTAGTGAAGAAAACATTACCCAAGGATTTTCGATGTGACTAGTTTTGGAAGAAACATAGAGTATCTTACAAGGAAGAATATAAAACGTTTTCTTAAGCTTTAAGGATACATACGAAGTAGGCGCCATAATTTCCCG